>CABHPP010143709.1:3128-23683 GCA_902168425.1 Peromyscus attwateri
TTTTTTTTTTTTTTTTTTTTTTTTTTGAGACAGGGTCCTACTATGTAGCCTTGGCTGGCCTAGAACTATGTAGACCAGACTACTTTGAACTCAGAGATCTGCTTTTTTAAAGCAGTGTTTATCCTGCTATGTAGTCCAGGCTGGCCTTTAACTGGAGATCTTTCACCTCAGTCTCCTGAATGCTAGAGTAACAGATATAGGCCCACAGTAGGCATCTTAAAGCAAAACGTTTCGACCTAAACAGACTGTTAAGTCCAGATTCTGATGGGCATGGACTTACTAAGCTTGCAATAAATACTTTAAGATTATTTGTAATTGTTGCATCACAGAAATATTCCAGATACATTCTTTCACTTTTTATAAAGGGGGCTTGGGATTAAACTAAGACCCTACACATGCTAAGTATACTCTACCCAGGTCCCCCTAGTGTTTCACATCCACAGGAACATCCAGGTGTGATGACTTCCTAACCCACTGCCTCAATTTGATGTGAGCAGAGGGGAAAACCTTAAAAGGAAATAAAAGTAATACAGTGTTTTTTCAAAAGGACCCACCTCTCTGCCCCAACTGCATAGAAACCACCCTAAAACCAAGAGGAACTAGCTAGTGAGGTCCTGGAGGGGCCAGACCCTCTGCCTTCTCCCCAGGCAATTCCTGCCTAGGCTGGGTCCCGCTGTGATCCAGCAGATAACTGGTTAAGAACTGAGTCTAAGAGCCTGTTCCCTCCTTGCTCATTTGTAAAATGGAGTATATACTGATTTTATGGTGATGATGTGAGGTTTTACACATGAAAAGTAGTTAACACTTCACCGGCCATGTAAAATCCTGAGGGAGGACCAATTATCTTCCTTTCAGGCTAGATGGAGACAGGGTACCAGTAAGAGCCAAGTGCTGGGATGCTCAGATTAACTCTGCTTTTATTACTAACCATTCTCGGGAACTCAAAAAAACCAGTCCCTCTCTGAGGTCCAGTTTACTGAGAGCAACACCCTCCCTCTCCCACCCACTCCTACGACTTGTGAGACCAAGGGGGACAGTATAAATGGGTAAGGCAATGAGATTGACTAACCCCCTCAGCCCAGCGATCTGCTGAAGACCGCCCCGGCAAGCACCTCAACATAAAGGCTAGGCAGGATTTAAAGTGGTGGTCTCCAGGGGTGGCTGCCCATCCCCTCCCCCACTCCTTTCTAAAACATAGTTTGAATTCTTCTCTTATCAGATAGGTAATCAGTGTGCAGCCCCACCAGGCCAGACTCCCAGGGCCAGCATCTAAAAGGAGCCTGAAAATTCCTCTACCACCCCCAACCACACACAAAGCAGGGCCCCGCCCCTCTCCCCATCCCCTCCAAAAAGAAAAGGCCCTGGGGGGGGAGGGGCATGGCCTGAGCTCCCCCAATAGAGCCCAGCCCCAGGGAACAAAGGGTTGACACTGGTTGGTTCTGGTGGTCGGATTCCTGGAGTTCCAAGGCACAGATCCCCCTAGGATGGCTCTCTCCCACCCTCCCCCACATTCAAAGCTGACCAGTTCCTTCCTTCCTTCCTCTACAATATGGTCAGGGTGAGAGGAATGGCTGAAGAACCTCTTCCCCAGTCAGACCCCAGGAAGGGGAAGTTTGCTAGTCAACTAACAGCCATCTTCTCTGCCCGCTACCCTCCCTGTACCTTCAGGATGGACTAATAAAGAGGATGCCTCCCCTAGGAGGCCTTCTGTCAAGTCCTTCCCGCAGCAGATAAATATTTCAACGGGAAAGCAGCAGGGCAGGAATGCCATTTTCCTTTTCCAACCTGTTGAAGTGAGTCAGGTGGACAGCCTGCTTGGGCCACGGCGGGGGGGGGGGGGGGGGGGGTTGTGACACAAACAGTTACTGCATTTCCTCCCCGGTACCGCTCCTTTGAGTTACAGCACTTCCTGGCTTCTGCTTCTTTCTTTGGACCAATCCCCACCCACCCCCACATCAAATACCCCACCCCAGCATCGACACTTGACTAAACCCACATATACCGTGTCATCTAAGAAATGTGGACCGAAAATAAGCAAAGGCTGGGATTCCGTTATGACTGTCCCGCCTCTTCAAGCCCGCACACAGCATTTCACTGTTTCTTTCTTTGTGGGAGAATTTCATCGTACTCCACCCAGTTGACCAGGACCAAAACTAGGACTTCTCTCTTCTCCAGCACCCTGGGGACATTCCAATTTTGAGTGACCAATTCTGGGTTTAGTAGCCAAAATGCCTATCAATGTTTACTTTAGACTGCAGGGTGCCCAATACTCCTATCAAACCCACGTGGCACTACAACCAGAAGGTTCATAAATGCCTTGAAGGTTAGGAATGTCCTTTAGAGGAGAAATCTGAGCAGAAACCCTAATCAAGTGAGGAGACTAGCCAAGTATATATTTGGGAGAGCCAGGCAGAGGGGGTGTCCTGGACAGGGGCTCCAATAGGAGCTTCAGATAAAAATAAGCACCTTGATCGCAGTATCAAGAAGGGGCAAGTGTCGGGCTGACTTCACGAGCCTGGTTTTTCTAGCCAGCAAGACCCAATAAGGCAAGCCGACTATGACTTTTCCTAGATATACTTTTAAAGTCCTAAATAATACCTTTTAATTTTAGAAATTCGACACAGTGGTGACACTCTGATGTCAAAGCTTTACCCAAGCCTCATTGCTAGAGGCACAGAGCTTGGTATCACAAATGTCCCCAGCCTAAGGTCAACTGCCATTCCCCTCTGCTCAGTGGCCCAGGCCAGATGCTCCTCCGCAGCTCTCCACCAGATGGTGCATCACCCTATGTGAGGCTCTGAGCCGAGGGGACTTGTGGCAGCCCTGCCACCTCAGCTCCTCAGGGTGGTTTTCTTGGTCCTTTCCATCCTCCAAGAAGCTGGAGTTGCAAGGACATGGGGCCTTCTTCCCATCCAACCCCGATCCTAGGCCATGAGCAAGGAGTGCAGGGTGGGAATGGGAATGAAGAGCTCCCTGGAGCTTAAGCCAAAACCATAGAAATAGCCACCGTACTGGTTTCTAACAGCAACACAAAATCATGCTTAAAAGTTATGTACAATTATGGACGTTTCCTGCTTCAACCTCCAACCTCCCAGACTTGGACTTGTACACAGGCCTGCAGCTCTTCATGCAGGTGGTGATTTCTCAAAAAAAAAAAAAGAAAAGAAAAAAAAAAGTTTATATATGAAGGGGTTTTTTGTTGTTGTTTTGTTTTTTCGAGATAGGGTTTCTCTGTGTAGTTTTGGTGCCTGTCCTGGATCTCGCTCTGTAGGCCAGGCTAGGCCCTGTAGACCAGGCTAGTCTCGAACTCACAGAGATCCGCCTGGGTCTGCCTCCTGAGTCCTGAGACTAGAGGCGTGCACCACTGCCGCCCGGCCATATATGAAGTTTAAAACTGTCTGATTAGGAATATTTGAGCAATGGTTGTGCACTATACCCTGGACCAAGTCACTGGAAACCATTGATATAGTACAGGTTCACAAGGCAGAAGTTTACCATATTGGAAGCATTGCTTGGGATGGTGGCAAAGCATTACCCAGAACGTTCTCTGGAAGCATGCCTCATCAGAAAGAGGAGGCCAAATATTTTAAAAATGCCAAAATAACACATGGACTTCTTTATACCATCTTTACAAAAAAAAAATGTATTTTTAAGCCACCTTTTCCTACTGACATGGGAATAACAGGTAGTGCCCTGGTTTTGATTCCAAGATGATCTTAATGAAGCCAAAGTTTGGGGGCTCAGAGTTGTGAGCTGTCAACATGTACCCCACAAATACTCACGGCATACTCTATGGTGCCAGGCCATCTCCTAATCAACACAGAAAGAAAGCAGCTTCACCTGTCAGCCTTTCCTGTCTCCTCTGGAAGACACAGCCTCCACTCCTGATCCTCCAAGGTCCTCAAGACACTGATACCTCCATCTCATTGTTTTCATTTCCATATTCATTCATTTAGATCAAGAGTGTACTATAAAAATCACTGGGGCTGGAGAGATGGCTCAGAGGTTAAGAGCACTGACTGCTCTTCCAGAGGTCCTGAGTTCAATTCCCAGCACCCACATGACAGCTCACAACCATCTGTAATGAGATCTGGCACCCTCTCCTGTATACATAATAAATAAATAAATAAATAGATAGATAGATAGATAGATAGATAGATAGATAGATAAATAAATAAATAAATGAATCACCCAGACCGTCAAGCTCTTCTCTTGAAAGGACATTTCATTGGGCATGCAGTGTTATAAACCAAGAAGGCAAGATCCTATACACATCCCACAACCCAGCTGTCTGAACCTAGACCCTCAGGTTATTCTCTGCCATCCCTCAGGTATGTTCTGAAGTCCAAGCCATTGTGGCTCAACCAGTTTTAGCTTCAATTTTTGTCCAAACCCAACTTAGTTCTTTATGGTCTTTGCTTGTAAACCAAAAAGCCAATAAAAACTCATCTGAGCTAGATGGTGGTCATGCACACCTACAATTCCAACACTGGAGATATAGAGGTAGGGAGATCAGGCCAGCCTGGGCTACAAAAGAGCCTGCCTTAAAACCATAAAACTATGTTCTGAGGAGCTGCTGAAAACCAATACATTTGTACTTCCCACTTTCTACAAATCTTGGTGGCCTTCATTTTGAGCCACAGGAAACCAGAGTTAAACCCGAACTTCAAGTGCTCAGCAGCTCCTAACAATTTCGGTGACTATCTTGCTCTTTCTCAGTTAGAAGTGATTCTGCCTCCCAAGGAACACTGGACAAGATATGGCGACGTTTGGTTTTTATAACTCATCAATTCCAGACATAGATTTCAAGATCTAAAAAGACCTATGCCTGAACACAATGGGCATAGCTGTGTCGTAGCCCTCACCCTCACACTCCTCTTGAACTGGGACAGAATGAAGGGTGTGCAAATCAGACACTAGAGGGGCCAAAGCAAAGGAATGTCACCCAACTGTAGGTCAACTTGGTAAGGTGACTTCCTGGCCTATATGTGGACGGGCACAAGGACCGTCTTTAACAGGGTGCTGGGAACCTTATCAACCCATTCTTGGATCCCCTCCCTTACCATGGGTGACAAATGTCGTCTCGAGACAGTTCTTCCCTTCCACACCATCCTACCCCATCGTCAGAACAAAAAGTTCCATTAAAGATTTCTTACCCTCTCTACCTCGTGAACACTCTCCTTCTGAAGTAAACAAGTTTTAGAGATTATCCTGTATCTACAACATTCCTCCGGCACAGAGATAACTGGGGTCACCAGCCTGAACGATGCTGGAGTGGGGACCAGCTCAAGCACGAGCAGCAGGCTGTGGTAAACCACCAATTACAGGGTGGGGAGTGCCAGCCAGGAGCCTTGGCTTTTAATCCCAATATCCAGGAGGCAGAGGCAGCCTGGTCTACAGAGCAAATTCCAGGCCAGCCAGTTAGACAGTGAGATCCTATGTCAAAAGAAAGAAAGAAAATAGAAAAACCAAACACAGAAAAACTGCAAATTTGGGCTGATGGACATAGATCTCCAGGCTGGTCTGTACTGACAATCAGTGCTTTCCTCCAGTGACACCCTAGCTTTCCAACTGCTATGAATCCTAAGACTAAGTCTGAGGCACAGCTCTACCAATCTGAACCTCAGCTCAGAGGGTACGTTCTCCTTAGTGTCTCCCTACTTAGCCTTTGGAAGGAGTCAAGAAAGCTTTGTACCTACTTTATATCCCAGCCTCCCAAAATTGGGAAAGCTGTCCAGCCCATCTCCAGACCAGGAAAGATTTTAATCTCTGTGATCAGATAAATGGAGTAGGGGAGGCTTGCCACCCGCTGAGGAGGGCCATTCAAAGTTGGTTCCTGTAATAAAGTGATTTAATAGATCTAAAGAGGCCAATTCCCTTCTCTCTCACAATTACTTCCTGTGGGTTATCATTCACATATGTAAATGAGATGGGGGTACAAAGCCACCATCCAGAAACCAGCAGTCTGGTGGTAGTGATGGGGTGGGGGGTGTAGTTCAAGTAAGTAGCTAAGGGTACTGCTGCAGGTCCCTTAAACACATGTTCCAGAAGCCCAGTGACCCTAGTACACCACCAGCAAAGAGCTGGTCCCCAAATTCCTTCAACCCAAATCTACCTAGTTTCACCTCCTCAACCTCCTGACTGGAGGGCAGTGTTCAGTCTTTACAGCAGCCACCAGCCTCCAACCAGTCGACCCAGCATCTCCTTCCCCACCCCTCCCCCTCAAGAACGCCATCCCTCAGGCTCCAACTCTTAATCCCCACATCCTCCTTTCCCTCCCCCACAGCTCCTAAAGCTAACCTCCCTGGAGTAACCCCTCCCTGCCCGGACCGGGTGTCAAGCTCCAGGGCCAGGGATTAGCAATTTCTTCTTTCCTGGTCCAGCCTTAACCACCAAATGAAGAGGGAATCTCCTTCCCACCGAGGCCCGGGGACCACTTGAATGCCGTAGGATGTTGAGAGGGAAAGGCATGTTAGAGGGAAACCTGAGGTCTCTACTCCCTTCCTTGTTTAGGGTTAGGAATGTTAGGGACAGCAATCAATGACTGTCTGGGGCCATAAATGCCAAGCTGAGGAGAATAGGGCCAGAGGCCAGCCTCCTTCCACCGCCTGGCCCCTCGACACTGAATTTCACTCCCCACTGCGTTGCCCTTCTTTAACTGAGAACTTGGGATTGCTCGGACCCAAGTCTCCTAGATTGGCCCAGCCAGGAATGAAGGCCTGGGCTCTCACGGTTTTCCTTCGTGGCAAGACCTGGTGGACAGCAGAGGAGCCGGCCGGTCCTGAACTGTAACCAGCCCTCTAGGGGAGCTTTTCAGCCCACACATTGATCCTTCCGGGATCTGCCAAACTTACACTGGCCACAGGACCTGGCTTTTTGGGTGGTCACCTGACTGCGGTCTGCACTTAAAACAGGAGAAGAACCTGACTTCACAGGTTCATGCCCGTAGGTAGGGTGGCAAATTCCCCACACCCTCCTGCCCTGGAAACTCCATTCAGACCTTCAGGACTCAAGGCGCTGGCGCCCGGCTCAGGCCCTGCATGTGCTTCCCTGGTCGGCCTGCTCGCCCTCCCCCACCGGCAAGCACAATACAACCTTAGTTTCTGCCACATGGGGTCACCTCCCTGCCCCCTGCTCCCTTCCCAGGGGAAAGAGGTAATAGACACGTGGAAGCCGGAGGGGTTCCCGGAAGGGGGCGGGGAGGGGTGCTGGTAATCAGTGATGCCTCCTCCTTGCTCCACCATAGTTACTCGAAACTCAAAATTGGGGTGTCCCGGCAGAGATAGGGACGCACAATGAGGGTCCTTTATCTCCTCCAATCCAACAGGAGCGGCCATCAGCCAAGCCCATACATACAACTCCCAGGTCTCCTTTTTTTCTAGCAAAGTTACCAGAATCAGTCTCACCTGGTGCACAAAGACGTCCACCGGGGGGTCGAGCGCGACCCCGGCGCGGGCGGTCATGGACAGGAAGCCGAACCCCATGCGCACGTTGAACCACTTACAGATGCCGGCCCCGTGCAGCAGCTGCGGCTCGTCTGCCGCCCGGGCCGCGTCAGCCGGCGCCTCCTCGGGCGCCTTCTCCGCTGCCTTGGCGCAGCCACCTGGAGACAGGGAGGGCCAGGTGATCAGCTGGGGGCAAAGCAATCGCAGGGCCCTCTTGGGGACCCGTCTGGGAGAATTCGGTGTTGAGCCCGCGGATAGACACCCAGGAGGTAGCAGCTACCCAACAGCTGGGGAGAAGGAACCTGTCCTGGCTGCCTTCCCAAGGTTACACCGAGGATGCTGATGCCCCGAAAGTTTTGCTTGTCTTCCCACAACATGTTGCCCGTGCACACGCGGCGGGACAGGCCCCTCCTCTTCTCTCCCTCCGCCCCCATAGGCTCGGCGCACAAGCCACTGGACCACCAGGGTCCCCTGCTCCAGAGATGGCCCCAAGAAGGAGGAGGCCGCAGGGACTTGGGGGTCCCGCGGGCAAGTCCGTGGGACACTTTCCCACCTCCCTTCTATTTAGCTCTTGGGCTCCCTGCACCCGAAGGTGTGCCCGCTGAATCGCAAGCTCGAACCTGCAAACTGCTGGTTGGACACCGAGCCCATGGTCGTCGGCTGAGCCCGTGGCCCCGGGCCCCAGGTCGGGCGGCTGCTGGCCCCAGAGAAGTCCGGAGGCAAAGGGGTGGTTCGGAGAAGAGGCTGCTACATCTTCCCCCGCACAATAGCGGTGGGAGGGCCCACGGCTTTTCAAAGGCTCCCAAATTCTAAAAGACAATGACCCAACCCCCCGCGGGCAGCCCCCTCCCCTCCCCTCTCTCCTTACCCCTCCCTTTCCCTCCGGCTCTGGCTCCCGCCCTCCCCCACTGCTCTGGTCTCTGACACCTCTGGGGTGTCCCTTCCCAGAACCTTGAGACTTGACACCCCCTCCATATACACATATCTGGAGATGGGGGTCTTTTGCCTTAGAAGTCTTGAGTACCCCAGAATTTGGGATCCTGCACTTTGAGGACTCAATGCGGGTACCCAAAGCAGACACAGGTGGGGGAACTGGGGGGGGGGAGTAGTTTTATAACCACGTGACTACACACACACACACACACACACACACACACACACACACCCCACCCCCACCCCCCGGGCAGATAATTATACATTCCAGAGAGTTGGGGGAGGGAGGTGTGAGCCTGGTGGCGCTGTCCAATCAGAAACACAAACCACCTGTCAAGGGAGAAATGGATGAGCCCTCCCCCTCCCCCAGCCCCTCAGCGCCCCTCCCCCCCTTCCCCCTCAGGCCTCCGAGCTGACCCGGCTGCTTGGCGCTGACCTGCTCTCACCCCCCACCCCCGTGTGCTTAGATAGACCTGGAGTTCTGGACACTAGGAAGCCAGGATAGGGGTGCAGGGCTGATCTGTCTTAACCTAGGGGCTGCCTCTCAAACTCGGCCTGCCTCTAACTACAACTAGATGTCTCCATCTCCAAGTCTCAACATCAGTTTCTGGGTTGGTCCCAATCAGAAACAAGCTCCTAATTGGTTCTGTGCAAAGAATTCTTTGCTTCCTTCCAAGCCTGCATCTAAAGTTGGTCCCAGGTAGAGAGCTTCCTGGGAGAGCATGGGGAACCCTGAAGGGTGCCCTCTATGATAGCTGCCTTCTCATCCTGTCCGCCGCGTCCCGTCCTGTCCCATTGCTGGCAGAGGGTAATAGATTGTGGGTGGAGGCACTTCCTCCAGTACCCGGGACACTCTGATTCCCAGACCCTCCTGTTCTCAGTCACCATCCTAAATGGTGCTACCCTCCGGGTAGTGTGGCTGGTGGAAGGACTGGATAGGGAGGTTTCTCATTTGAAGAGGTAAACTCCCTACTAGAAGATAAAGAGGGTGGACGGGAGGGGGGGGGGGTGGCCACTGCCCTGGTCAGAGATGGACAATGGCCCGGGGCTCAGTGCACGGCCCTGGCCCTGCCCCTTCACTTCCGGTGCTCAGTTCAAACTGGACAATGCCAGCTCCGGTCAGTTCCCCTCCCCCACGGCTACAACCCATTTAAAGGGACAGAGCCTGCTTTCAGGGGCATCCGCTTACGCTGAATTCAGTCTTCTCCACAAATGTGTAGAATATCTTGTGGTTCACACGCCGCAGCTGTGTGTGTGTGTCGGTGCGCGCTCATGGGCACGTGCGTATCTGAGAAGGAGAAAAGAGATGATGGGATAGGGAAATGGAAGATGGGCAGGAGAATCCGTGGCTATGAAGAATATTTTCCTCTTTCCTACGAAGTGCTTTGCACGAGACTAAAGTTTTGAGCGTAAGATGTATGAGATAGGACTTTGGGGTATAAAAAAGACTATGGTGAGAGCCTTCTGCTACTTAGCTGAAAAAATATAAGTATCATTAACAGTACCCTATTCTCAACTGGGGACTATTAAACCTTTCCGGGGTTCTCCGAGTGTAACCTCCAAAGCCATTTTTTGCACAACCCGCTCCCGTTACAATGTCTGTTCCCTGTACCTCTGCTCCTGAGGTTCAGAAGAAGGTGGCTGAGGACTTCTGAAGGGAAGTGAAAAAACCGAGGTGAGTGCTCAGGCTTCTCTTCGGCAGACTCCAACGTAGTTGGGTTTCCCCAGCAGGCTGGATCAACTGCTCTGTCCAGGGTCCTGAGGGAGCCTGTGGCTCTGTCCCTGGTGCTGAAAATGCCACACTCTCCTTTCTGGTTTCCTGCCTTGAGACCTTCCTGCGTTCTCACCTCCAAGTCCTTCACAGAAAGCCTGATTTTCACCCAAGGTCCCCTGACACACACGAGACAAACAGAGTCTTTATTTTTGCTTTTTTTGAGACAGAATTTCTCTGTGTGACAGGTCAGGCTGTCCTGGAACTCACTCTGTAGACCAGGCTGGCCTCAAACTCACAGAGATCCGCCTGCCTCTGCCTCCCAAACGCTGGGATTAAAGGCGTGCATCCCTACTGCCTGGCTTTATTTTTGCTTCTTATTAGCACAAGACCTTGCTACATGGTACACACTGACTTCAATCACATTGTAATCCTCCTGCCTCTGCCTCCTTAGAACTGGGATTACAGATGTATGTCACCTTGCCTGGCTAAATCTTTCTTTTTCATTTTATTTTATTGTATTTTTTATTTATGTGTATTTGTATGCCATGTGTGTACAGTTGCCCTCAGAAGCCAGAAGAGGATGTTGGATTCCCAGGAGCTGAAGTTACAGATAATTGTGAGTCATCAAATGTGGCTTCTGGGAACCAAATTTATGTCCTCTGGAAGAATAATCCATGCTCTTCACCACTGAGCCTTCTCTCCAGCACTGAATATTTCTTGAACACTGAAGAGGACATTTCTAGAAGTAAATGATTCTGTTAGAGCATTGCAGGTATTGCAAGCTCACCTTCAGGAAAAAAATGTTCAAACCTACTCATGTGATCATAAAGAAAGATAATATCTTTGAATAAAATAGTTTATTTACTAATAATTTTAAATTAGTTCCATTATTAAAAAGCACTTTCGCCAGGCAGTGGTGGCACACGCCTTTAATCCCAGTACTCGGGAGGCAGAGGCAGGTGGATCTCTGTGAGTTCGAGGCCAGCCTGGGCTACCAAGTGAGCTCCAGGAAAGGCACAAAGCTACACAGAGAAACCCTGTCTCGAAAAACCAAAAAAGAAAAGAAAGGAAAAAAAAAAAAAGCACTTTCTATTTTTTTTTGTTTTGGGTTTTTTTGTTTTGTTTTGTTTTTTGTTTGTTTGTTTGTTTGTTTGTTTTTGAGACAAGGTTTCACTGTGCAACCACTCTGGTTGTCCTGGAACTCTCTGTAGACCAGGCTGGCCTTGAACTCACAGAGATCTGCTTGCCTCTGCCTCCTGAGTGTTGGGACTAAAGGTGTGTGCCACCGCCACCCAGCTGAAAAGCACTTTTTTATTGTAGTTTTGAAGTGGGGTCCCTGTAGCCCAGGCTGGCCTCAGAGGGACTATATAGCCAAGAATAACTTGGAAGTCCTAATTCTCGGCCTCCATCTTCCAAGTGCTGAGATTACAGGCATGCACTACCACACCTACCTTTCCACTTTCCTAAGAGCACAGGTGCATTCACATTGCCCATGTTTGTTACAACTCTGTGGTTTGGGTACAACTTTCTTTTTTCTTTTTTTTTTCTTTTTTCTTTTCTTTTTTTTTTTTTTTTTTTTTTTTCTATTTTTTTTTTTGTTTTTTTTTTTGGTTTTTCGAGACAGGGTTTCTCTGTGTAGCTTTGTGCCTTTCCTGGAACTCACTTGGTAGCCCAGGCTGGCCTTGAACTCACAGAGATGCGCCTGGCTCTGCCTCCCGAGTGCTGGGATTAAAGGCGTGCGCCACCACTGCCCGGCTTGGGGCAACTTTCTTAAGCTCTGTGTGCCTCAGTTTCCTCCTCTGTCCAGTGGAGATAATGAGAATACCTTAGCGCTCAGAGATGTTGTGAGAATGAAGAATAGGAACTAGGTATTCCAGGGAAATGTTTTCAAAATAGTACCTGACATGCAGTTTTTAATCACATAAGTCATTACTATTATAATGGGGATGCAGCTCAGTTGGTAGAGTGTCTACCTAGTATGCACAAGGCCCTGAGTTTGATACACAGGACCTCATAAAACTGAGTGTGGGAGTTGAAGAGATGGCTGCTCTTCCAGAGGACTGGAGTTCAATTCCCGTACCCACATAGTAAGTCACAGCTATCTGTAACTTCAGTCCCAGAGGACCCAACACTCTGGAGCTTCTGGTATCTGCTAGCACTGGGTACACATGGGGTACACAGATGTACATGCAGGCAAAACACCCACACATAAAATACATAAAATTTAAAATCCTAACTCATGATAAAACATGCTCACCCCTATGTTTTATAAAGCAGTTACAATATTATTTTACATCCACAGGAATGTGATATAGCACTGGCCTAAATCTATAATGCTAGAAGATGCAATTAAAAAATTCATGTGTTGTTTTTTTTGGTTTTTTGTTTTGTTTTGTTATGTTTTACCCCAAACATCCTACTACCTAAGGCAGTAGTTGGACTGCGGAAATCACCCAGGAAGAGTTTCATAAACAGGCTATTCTTTTTTGTTGTTGTTAGTAGGTTGGTTGGCTTTTTGAGATGGGGTCACTCTCTTTAGCCCATGCTGACTCACACTTATGTCAATCCTCCTGTCTCAGCATCCTGGGTGCTAGGATTACAGGTATGAGCCACCACACCCAGCCTGAATAGGTTTTAACTGGAATAAGGTGCATTATCAAAATACTCCTAGTTCTCATTTTCCTCGGCTATCTTTTTAAATTCTATCCCCAGAACAGCTCTGAGTGTAAAGCCCTGGCCATCTGCTAACATGAATGATAGTGTACCCTCAAGAAAACTGTTCCCCAATGTGTCCCCTCAAGATACTCGTCCCACCAGCTGTGTGTGCACACACACAAGTCAGTGCACTTGCACATATCTGTAATCCCAGTACCCGAGACAGGGAGGCAGAAGAATTTGAGGTTCAAGGCCAGCCTGGGCTACATGAGAACAGTGTCTCAAAAGGACAAAACAAAAACAGGAAAAAATGCCAGCTCCTTAGGACCTTTGATACAATCGCACCGTGCTTTAAAATAAAAGTGAAGGCTGGAGATGTAAGTCAGTGCCTGGGGAGCATGCGCAGAGCCCTAAACTAGGTCCCTAGCGCCACATAAGCCTGGTTTGGTGGTGCCTGGCTTGTGTAACAGTTCCCTCCAAGGTCCAAACATGGCCTTCTGCAGGGGAGCTCGTGAAACGGAAGGTAAACAACTAAAAGAAATGCTTCAAGACCTCCCTGAAACTGACCAGGTTCACTAAGCCCCTCCCTGCCCCAGTAAACAATTCCACGGGGCTACAAAGAAAATTCTGAGGCCAGCGATGCTTGGAAGAAGCGGGAACCAGACAGCTGTCTAGAAAAGGTTTAGACCAACTGAGGCACTTGGAAGAGACACTGTCCAACCTCTTGAGCTGCCCGAAGGCAGTGAGTGTGCTCCAGGTTCCCAGCTGTGTGAGCTGTCAGCCACGCTATGCTATGATGGGCCTTGGTGACTCAGCTGTCTTTGAGTCATGTCTGCTCCTGTAAGTGACCCCTCCCCCCCCCCCCCTTGAGTGGCCCCCCCCCCCCCCCCCCTGTAAGTGCCCCCCCCCCCCACTCCTGTAAGTGACCCCTCCCCCACACCCCTCCCCCACGCTCCCGTAAGTAGTCCCAGTAAAACTCCGTGGGTCAGCAAGTTGGACTTTGGTGGTGTCTGGACTTTGCTCTGTCGTGGGTTCCCTATCTAGGGTGAGTAGATGAGTGTGTTGTGTCTTCCCAGGAAAAGTTGTCACACCAGAGCATTCTGTAAACCCAGCACTGTGGATGTGGAGGCAGGAGGATCAGAAGTTCAAGGCCATCATTTGCTGTACTGGAAGACTTGAAATTAAAAAAACACACACACACACACACACCAGTAAAAGGATCCAAAGAGCAGTATATTTATTATATTTCCTGTGTCGTATGTCAGTGCGCTGAGCTTCATCAAGAAAGGGGTCTGTAGGGAGGACTCAGCGAGTACCCTGCCTCGTAGCCCTCAGCGAGTACCCTGCCTCGTAGCCTGGTGATTGGAACCTGATTGCTGGGACCCACATGGGGGAAGGAGAGAACCAAGTTCCAAAAGGTATCTTCTGATCTCCACATGTGTACTGTGGCACACATGCAGCCATGCACATACACACGTGTGTGTACACTGAAAAGAAATATTCTAATTGTTACTTTAAAATGGAGAAGTCAGGTGTGACGACACACACCTTTAATCCCAGCACTTGGGAGGCAGAGCCAGGTCTCTGTGAGTCTGAGGCCAGCCCAGGTGAGTTTCAGGACAGCCAGGACTACAGAGAGAAGCCTTGTCTCAAAAAAACAGAAAAAAAATTTTTTAAAAAATTTACAAATGGAGGCACTGAGCCAGATATGGTGGCACACGTCTTTAATCCCAGCACTCGGGAGGCAGAGGCAGAGGCAGGCACATCTCTGTGAGTTCGAGGTCAGCCTGGTTTACAGAATGAGTTCCCTGACAGCCAGGGCCATTTAGTAAAAAAATGGAGGGGCCCTCAAGATTGTTTAGTAGGTAAATCACCTGCTGTCAAGCCTGATGACCTGATTTCAATCCTCGAGACCCACATGGCAGACAGAGAGAGTTAACAGCTGCACATTGTCCTGTGACCTTCACATGGGTGCCACAGCATGGCTGAACACAGACACTCACACATGCATGCACACGCAAACACACTAAAACGTCATTAAAAAGGGGATATGATGTGTGCAGTTCATCAACTCATTGATGATACATATATATTATACTATATAAATACATACTTATATATATACTAACAGATACTTACTGAGCATCTACTTTGTATCGATGGCACTGTGTGAAATGCTGGGGACACAGCAGGGAGCAGAAGAGGTTAATTCCTGTCCTTGTCCTTGATGATCTAGACAAAGACAGACAACAAGCATGGGTTGATATGTAGTTTGTGTACTTCCAGCCTGTTAATCTCTGTGATCGCAAGATCACAGGTGTTTGTTTATTTTTGAATCAGGATCTCACTATGTAAACCAAGTTGGCTTTGAACTCACAGAGATCCGCCTGCCTCTGCCTCCTGTGCTGGGATCAAAGTCATGTGGCACCATGCTCACTCAGTCAAAGAGCCATCATGCAAACCCTTCACATGGGTGCCACAGCATGGCTGAACTTACAGACACTCACACGCATGCATGCACGCCCCCCCCACATACACACATGCACATACACACATGCACATGCACATCCACAGTTTTATTCATTAAGGTTAAAATGAGAGTTTGAGTCATTGGTGACAAATGTGTCTTCCAGAGCTGAAATTCTGAAGCAGGGTGTGTGTGTGTGTGTGTGTGTGTGTGTGTGTGTGTGCTCACGCGCGCATGTGTGTGACCCCATTCCTAACTACAATGAGAAACAATCTGTTGTCACCCCATGCTGTCATCCTCACCCGCTGCAGGGACCAGCGCTTCCTACATCCATCAGGGCTGTGCACCTCTCACCTCGTAGGCCTGTTGAATTGGCAGGAGGACTGGTCAGGGGACCCCCCTTCCTTCTTTCATCTGCTCCCCATGCTGGCCCTGCTTCACAGAGCAAGACGCCAGGCACTTGCTTTCACCAATAATGGCTTCATTAGATTGAAAGGAGACGAAAGTGACCTCAATGAAATAGACTTCCTGACCCCAGCTGACCTCTGACCCTCACCCTGACAGCCTCTAAATCTTTTCTTTCTGACACGTCCCCCACAAGAGAAAATGATGAGCACGTGATAGCCCTCTGTCCAGGGTCAGTCCTTCTCCAGATATCCTCTGCAGTAGAACTCCGGAGACCCAGCTGGGGTTTACCAGCTGGTTGCTGCTGCTGCATTCATGAATCCTCACCAGGACTCTAGTCCAGACTGGCAGGGTGGGAGTGGGGGGGGGCGCGGGAGGGGGCGGGGGGTGTCACAGCCCATCCGGCTGTCATTCACATGCTGTCCATTTGTCTGTATCCAATGGCTGTCATGTACCTCAGAGGCAGGAGGCAGGGTGATGACCAAAGGGTGTCATTTCCTAAATGCCGTTTTGAGCCACTCTCCCGAATCGGCAGTGACTGTTTACATGTGAGACTTAGGTCATCTGCTCAGTGCTCACTGTCTGTTCCAGTCCTCAGCCATCCAAACGTGACCCCAGTGGTACTGGACAAGACACAGCCTCAACTTACAGATCGCAAAAGAAGATATTCTCTCTGTCAAAACAGATAAAGTAGTAAATGCACAGCATCCACAATCAGTTTGTGTGGGAAGATGACAGTAAGAGAGTCCCCTGGCCAAGCCGCTCTTCATTCCTTTAGGCTGCCTCTCTTTGAGCCATTTCTTTGGAGGATACTTCTGTATCTCTAAATAATATACATGGATGTCTATTCCTTGATTTATTGGTTTTAGCTTTTCTCTATTGATTTCCTGTTATGATGGATGAGAACTTACCCCCTACAGGGCCCTTTCCCTTTCCTCCCAAGTACAGATAAATCACCATTTTCAGCTAAATTGGTAACCGATGTTTACTTTGTCATGACTATGGAAATGTCCCACAGTGTGTTGCCAAGACAATCCTCTCCTTATTTGGCTGCTGCTTCTCCTTGGGCTCTCTAGCCGCCTTTTCCTCTGATGTACCCTTACTTACTCTCCGGTCTCCAAACCTCTCATTTTCTTTGACTGAGCCCGTTTCTGGAGCCTGTTCCTGCTCCTCTCCCTGCCTGCTCTCTAGGCTTGCAGCCCGGTGCTCATCTTGGGGATTCCTCACTGCTTTTCAGGTTAGAACTAATATTTTTGGATCTTTTCATTTTTCTTGGACAGGGACTCTCTATATAGCCTTGGCTGACCTAGAACTTGCCATGTAGGCCAGGCTGGCCTCAAACTCACAGAGATCTGCCTCCTGAGTACTGGGATCAAAGCCATGTATCACCATACTCAGCTTTCTGACTCATACATGAATGGGTTTTGGGTTCAGCATCAAAGAGAATATCCTCTAGTAAGTGCCCAAGAAAAGGTTTATACTGGAGTAGGCTGGGTTGAAAACCCCGTGGGAAAAGTGTTTGCTACGAAAGAATAAGATCCTGAGTGGCTTCCCAACACCCACATAAGAAGCCAGGCATCACAGCATCTGTCTGGAAACCCAGTGCTGAGGGTGGAGGAGAGAGGCAGATCCCCTGTGTTCCCTGGCCAGGCAGTAAGGAAAGATACCTGGAAGCCAGACATAGTGGTACACTCAGGAGCAAAGGCAAATGGGATCTCTGTGAGTTCAAGGCCAGCCTGATCTATATAACAAATTCCAGACCAGCCAGGACTGCATAGTGAAACTGTCCCATTTCCCCCTTCCCCCAAAAAAGGAAAAGCTATTGAGGAAGAACCTCAGTGTTATCCTCTACCCTCTATACACAGACAGATACACACACACACACACACACACACACACACACACACACACACAAAGAAAAAGAGAGAAAAGATTCCTGGCAGACCTTGAATGTCCAAGCTTGCTCCGCTATCCTTTGTTACTGTGTTTTGTTTTCCCAGAGCCTTGGACATCCTTCGAGGAGGCCAGTGTTCAGCTGCTGAGCTGCACCCCAGCCTCTTCCCTTAGTTTATGATTTCGGAGTATGTTCTTTAATACTGTGCTCGGCACACCGTAGCTACTGAAGGACACTCTGTGGCTCGCTTTGAGGACACTGAAGTTGCAAATGTCTTTTCCAGATTCTGAGTTGTCAGTGGAACAAAACATATGACTGCCAGCCTTGTTTGAAGGCTCACCATGGGCCAGGCAATGTGCCAAATGCTGTACATAAGTTATCTCATCCCTTCTAGCAAGTTGGGCAAAGTGGTACAGCCCTAGCATCCCAGCACTCAGGGGCCAGAGGCAGGCATTTCTCTGTGAGTTCCATGCCAAACTGGTCTACAGAGAGAGTTCCAGAACAGCCAGGACTACACAGAGAGACCCTGTCTCAAACAAAACAAAACAAAACAAAACCAACTAACCAACCAAACAACAACAAAAGTTAACCCTACCAACAAATTTCTGAGCTGGGCATGGCTAATATTGCCATGTTACTAATGAAGCAGGGAGACGCACAGGTTATTTGGCTTACTCAAAGTCATGGAGGAAGCTAATTGGTTGGTTCTAGAATTGTCATTTTGTGTCAGCACTCTCTGCCTCTTCCATTAGAAGAAAGTTAAAGAGCCCAGAGAGAAGGCTCAGCAGTTAAGAGCACTGGCTGCTCTTAGAAAGGACCCATGTTAGGTTGGGTCCCAGCCCTCAGGTCAGGTGGCTCACAACTGCCTGTAACTCTAGCTCCAGGGGACCTGACAACCTATTCTGGCCTCCATGGGTCCCCCCCACACACACATGGCATAGACTCACACAGACACATGTACACATAAACACAAGTAAAAAGAATTTTCTTCAAAGAAGAGGAGGATTTAGAGTCATGTATAGTGTACACAGCTGAATGAGCTCCAAGTTCAGTAATCCCAGCACTCGGGAAGTGGAGGCAGGAAGATCAAAGGTGAGGATCAACCTGGGCTACGTGAGACCCCATCTCAAAACCAAAGAAGAAAGAAAAGAGGCTTGGGTCTCAATGTTGTTACACTGTCTCCCCTCCTCCATTTAGTAAATGTGGAGATGGTCTTCTCTCCAAGTCACTTGATTGAGGTCTCAGCCAGCAGACAACTAGAAGTAGACATCAGGTGTTTCCCATGGGGTATCCTCATCTTAGAGGGATATTGTCCTAGTCACTGTTCTACTGCTCTGAAGAGACACCATGACCAAGGCAACTTGAAAAAAGAAACATCTAACTGGGGGCTTGCTTATAGTTCAGAGGGCTAGCCATGGTCATCATGTGGGAAGCATGGTGGCAGGCACATGTGGAGGTGGACAGTAGCTGAAAACTTACATCCGATCTGCAAGATGGAAGCAGAGGGAGACTGGGCCTAGCATGGGCTTTTGAAATCTCAAAGCCCACCTCCCGTGACACACCTCCTCCAACAAGGCCACACCTTCTAATCCTTCCTAAACAGTTCCACCAACTGGGAATCAAGCATCCAAATATATGAACAATATATGGTTACAATTCTCATTCAAATCTTCACAATGTAAGATCATATTCACATTCTCCCCTCTGTGTTTAGCAGGGCTAAAACTAGTAGAACAGACAGAAGGATAAACACAAACTCACCAAACTGTGACTGGGACACAGTAGAAACTCATATGTGTTATGTGTGATAGCAGCCTTCCAAGAGGGGTAGCATTGAGTGAGACCTTGTATAGAGTTGGTTAGGTTTTGCTTTTTTTCCTAGATAGGGTTTCTCTGTGTAGCCCTGACTGTCCTGGAACTCCCTCTGTAGACCAGGCTCATCTCAAAACTCATGGAGATCTACCTGCCTCTGCCTCCTGAGTGCTGGGATTAAAGGTGTGCACAACTGGTATTTTTTTTTTTTTTTCAAGACAGGGTTTCTCTGTGTAGTTTTGGTGCCTGTCCTGGATCTTGCTCTGCAGATCAGGCTGGCCTCGAACTCACAGAGATCCGCCTGGCTCTGCCTCCCGAATGCTGGGATTAAAGGCGTGAGCCACCACTGCCCAACCACCACTGGTATAGTTTTGAAAGCTAAGGAGGGTAGAACCTTCCAGGAACCATGACAGCAAAGAGACTTAGAACAGAATGGCTTATTTGAGGAGCAGCCACAACATTTGGCCTCACCTGATATGGTGTGACAAGATATAAACACAACACATATAAGTCATCTAAGTCAAGGCTGATAAATTTCAGGTGTGTTAGGGTTTCTATGGCTGTGATAACACACTGTGGTGGTTTGAAATAGTGCCCCCCCACTCACCAACCTAAGACAGAGCACCTTTGTGGCATGGGCAGACGTCTCCATGACGGGTAAGGTGACCTGCTGATGTCCCACGCAACCCAAGTCAGAAGCTCATTTTTTAATAAAAGGGGGACCTGTAGGGTCCTGACCCCCGTTTTGGGTAACTGTTGCCTTGCTTGCGGACCTTGACCTTGATATTCTCCCTATGCTAATTCCCTGCCAGGTTCCACCCTTCTGAATGCTTAAGGGAAGTTCCTTGCCTGGTACCCTGAATAATGGGCGTTAACAGATTAGAAGCAAGATTGTAAAACATCAGTAGCGAACTTCTGCCCTCCGGGGTCCTCCCATTGTGCTGTAAGCCTGTATTTAAGACCTCCTCCCCCCTTAAATAAATGACATTCAGCATTTAAAATTAATATATATATATTATATATATATATAATTGAATGAATACTGTGAATGTAATCTATGAATACCACAAATGTGATTAATATCATGAGTGTAATTAATGAATATCATGAGTGTAATTTAAAAAATAAATAAAGTTGCCGGGCGTTGGTGGCGCACGCCTTTAATCCCAGCACTCGGGAGGCAGAGGCAGGCGGATCTCTGTGAGTTCGAGGCCAGCCTGGGCTACCAAG
>CABHPP010143709.1:23783-48783 GCA_902168425.1 Peromyscus attwateri
AAGGCCAGCCTGGGCTACCAAGTGAGCTCCAGGAAAGGCGCAAAGCTACACAGAGAAACCCTGTCTCGAAAAAACCAAAAAAAAAAAAATAAAATAAATAAATAAATAAATAAATAAATAAATAAAGTCAAAAAAAAAAAAAAGAAAAAACAAATAGTGCCCCCCAAAGGGAATGGTACTATTAGGAAGTGTGGCCTTATTGGAGGAAGTGTATCACTGTGGAGGCGGGTTTTGAGATCTTTTCCTCAAGCTTCACTCAATGGGACAGTCAGTTGACTTCCTGTTGCCTCTGAGTCAAGATACAGGACTCTCAGCTCCAGCACCATCTCTGCCTGCTTGCTGCCATGCTCACTTGCCATGACGATGATTGACTGAACCTCTGAAACTGTAAGCCCCTCAATTAAATGTTTTCTTTATAAGTGTTGCCGTGGTCATGGTGTCTCTTCATAGCAATAAAAACCCTAAGACACACGCCATGACCAAAAACAGCTGGAGAGGAAAGGGTTTGTTGTTTCTTAAGACCCTGCCCAGAGGTGGCACTGACCCTAGTGGGCTGGGCCCTCACAAACCAGTCATTATTCAAGAAGCCCTCCTGCAGGTTGCCTGCAGGCCAATCTGGTGGAGGCACTTTCTCGATTGAGGTTCCTTTCCCCCCATGACTCTAGCTTGTAACAAGTTGACCAAAAAAAAAAAAAAAAAAAAAGGAAATTGGGGACTCTATTGTTCTTTTCTTTTAACCTTGGGGCATCCGTGGTTTGAGAAGGATCACAGAGAAAAGGCATAATTCTGCCCACTCTCCCCTCCAGCCTCTACAGAGTGTTAACGGCGCTGTGACGTTCTGTACACTGATGTCCCGCCCTGTCCTGTCAGGAGGAAGAGGGTGGACTGGAGATGGTCATACTCCATGGTCCTTGCAGACAAGGCTTTCAGACCTCCTGCAGGCCATCTGTCCTGCCCCCATGGGCTCAGCTTGATGTCCATCATTCTCTAACAGACTTCTAGCTACAAGGAGCTAGCGTACTGCTGCTGAGACCTAGTCCACCCAGGGGTAGTGATCGGGAAAGTTGCTTCTTCCATGGATTGAATCTGATCTCTGGAGACTCTACCCACAGGCATCCTTAGGATGAGTCCTCTGCAAAGACTTGGGGTTGAGGAGCATGCTTTGTGTTCAAACCCTGGTCCTACCCTTCCCTAGTTGTGTGGCCTCAGACAAATTTTGTTTTGTTTTGTTTTGAATAGTTTCCAAGCCAGATTGAGGCAGCTCCGGTCTCAGTGACCCCCTAGCCTCTTGCTATTGGCTACATTCTATTTTGTGCAATGCTTTTCCAACAACAAGGTGGTTTCTCGTGTCCTTGGATCCTAAAAACTTGGGCTGCTGGAACAGGAGGGGCGTGCATAGTAGTGCAAGGTAAGGCAGGTCTCTGTTCCAGTTCCAAGCCTTACTTCTAACCCTCAACTCCTTGGTCTCCCACTCAGTTCTACCATAAAATGATACTCTCAAACTTCAACACCCTTGGCTCTCTCTTCCTGGTGTTTCCTTGTGATCTTGTCTCTGCATGAAGAGACATATTCTAGGCTTTCAGTTTGTGGATTACTATTGTTATTATTTTATTTTATTTTATAATTTATTCTTATTTATTTAGATGTATACAGTGTTCTGCCTGCAGGCCAGAAGAGGGCACCATTACAGATGACTGTGAGCCACCATGTGGTTGCTGGGAATTGAACTCAGGTCCTCTGGAAGAACAGTCAGTGCTCTTAACCGCTGAGCCATCTCTCCAGCCCCTATTTTATTTTTTTTAGAGGGTGCCATTAAGCCCAGGCTGGCTTTGAACTTTCGATGTAGCCAAAGATGGCCTTGGATTTCTGATCCTCCTGCCTCAGCCATCCAGCAGGGTCACCACGCTCAGCATCACTATGCTTTGCTTGTATTTTCTCTCCCTCCCTCCCTCCCTCCCTCCCTCCCTCCCCCTCTCCTCTTGCTACGGCTAGCCTATAACTCAGTATCTAGAACAAGCTGCCTTTAAAAGCACAGATACTCACCTGCCTCTGCCTCCCAAGTGCTGGGATTAAATGCAAGTGCCGCAGCTTCCAGCCTCTTTGTAAAACATGGATTTATTATGTTTTATGTGCATGAGTATTGCCTGCACGTATGTCTGTGCACCATGTGCATGCCTGGTATCTGTAGAGGTCAGAAGAAGGCGCCAGACCTGGGAACTGGGGGAAGGTTGTGAGCCACCATGTGCGTGCTGGGAACTGAACCCAGAGGTGGTCCTCTGCAAGAGCACCAAATGCTCCTAATTTTTTTTTTTTTTTTAAAGATTTATTTATTTATTATATATACAATGTTTTGTCTGAATGTATCCCTGCAGGCCAGAAGAGGGCACCAGATCTCATTACAGATGGTTGTGAGCCACCATGTGGTTGCTGGGAATTGAACTCAGGACCTTTGGAAGAACAGTCAGTGCTCTTAACCTCTGAGCCATCTCTCCAGCCCCCAAATGCTCTTAATGGCAAGGCCACCTCTCTAGCCCACCTCCTCGGTTTATTTTCGAGACAGAATCTCACTCTATAACCCAGATTGTCCTGGACATTTGTGGCAATCCTCCTGCCTCAGACTTCTTTTTAAAAAATTCATTGTATTAACATATCATAATTGTTAGTGTATGTGTGTGTGTGTGTGTATGTGTGTGTGTCTGTGTGTGTGTGTGTGTGTGTGTGTATAGGGACATGCACGTAGAAGTCAGAGGACAACTTTTTGAAGACAGTTCTGGGGACTGAACTCAGGTCCCGAGGCTTTGCGCAGTAAGTGCTTTTACCAGAGGAGGCACCTCACTGGCTCTGCTTCCTCCTTCTAAGTGCTGGCGTCGCAGGCATGGGCCGCCACATCTGGCCACTGTTCAGTTCTTAGTCTTCAACGCAGCTGTCACTCCATCCATTCAAGGGTCTCTTTGCCCTGCCCCTCACCTACCTCCCACCCTTACCCAGTGCTCCTTCAGCACTGTACACTTCTGTGACAGGACGCTTGTCCCACTCTGTTGGATTTTCTATTCCTATCTTCTTCCCCATCAGCTACTCGAATATTGACTCAAGAAGCTAGGGTCTATATCTGTATTGAGTATGCCCACCCAGTGAACGGCTTGGCATAATTCCTTGTTAAATGTTTGCTAAGTGAATTTGCCTACATTCCCACAGTTAATAATGGCCAAAATTCGGATCTACATTTTTAATTCCATTAAAATCTTTTTTACCATCTCCTAACCTCACCTCTTTTATTACCTCAACTCCCGTCTGCCTTCCTTCGAATCAGATGTGGGCTGAGGGGATGACCCAGCAGGTAAAGGTGCTTGCTACTAAGCTTGATGACCGGAGTTCAATCCCTAGGACCATCTGGTGGAGAGAAGTTACACCTTCAAGTTGTCCTCTGATCTCCATGTACATTCTAGGAAGTGATTACCCACACACATACACATATAAACAATAAGTAAACAAGAAATATAATTTTAAAAAGAATCAGATCTTTTATTCGCGAGGGACCTTAAAATTCTGGTATTCAATCCCTTGTTTTATGGATGAGAACACTGAGACCCTAAGGTTGGGTAGCTTGCCAGAAGCCACGGAGCAGACGCTGCTGTCCCCCCTGAATATGAGTTTGTAGCTTTCTCCGTCGTCATCTGCTTTTGTAACCACAAAGTGTGTTTGAGCTCATTATCTCACTGGATTCTAGGGAACGGGAAATCATGGATTTCCAGGCCTTTGTCTTTCGGATGAGGGAGCAGTAAATTAATCCCTGTAAGTCCAGCTTTTGTTCCCTAGACACCCCAAGTCCAGATATCCAAAGTCTATTGTGAGGCATTGCATCAGGATGGGATTAAGGAGGGCCGGGCCGTGTGGGTAAGAACATGGAGAGCTAAGGATTCAGAAAACCAGGTGCTGCCGGTCCTCACTGTCTTGGGGTCCCTCCAACTCCCGTAGTAGCAACACATTCCTGCCCCCCTGCCCTGACCTGCGGGGCCAGAGGTCGATAACCTGGGCTTTGGTATCAGCCCTCTTTAGCTCGCCAGTGACCACGGGGTGCTCAAAAAGAACTAACGGGACTCTGGGTCATTAAGTAACTGTCACTCTGCCCAGTTCCACTCGGAGGCATAGCTGGGGGAGGGGCTAGGGATGGGGAACCGTGTGGAGAGACACAAGTATGGTCCCTTCTACGTGTCCCTACTGCTGGGAAGGCGACCTCTGTCTCCCCTTGACCCTGCCCCCGTCTGTCCGTGTTTTGCCCTCAACCCTCCTCACTCTCCCCTACATGGCTCTCAGCTGCTCCTCTTTTGAGCCCCTGGCCTCTAGTTGCACAAATTCAGAGTGCATAAACTGGGGGTGTTGGAATAAGCTGACTCCTCAGGCAAAAACAGTATCTGGCAGCTCCTCATTCACCTTTGTCTAAGTAGCTCATCACATGAGTCTTTATCCACTGTGCCCCTCAACACCAATGAGCCGTTCGTTCCTATGATTCGGCCAGACTTTCAGTATTTCAGACTTCCGTTATTCTTTCAGTAGGTTCTTGTCTCAAAATAAATAAATAAAAATAAAGAATAAAAACAACCAACTACACCTCCAACCCCAACCAACTTCACATACTGAGGACCCTGTGTCTCCCCCACCCCCATCCCAGTGCCTCAGCCAATCACTCTGATTGATTGATTAGGGAAGAGGGAGAGCGAGGATCGATGGAGGAATCTGCTCCTATTCTTATTCAAAGCTGAAGGCCCAGGAGGGAGGGAGGGATATTAATTGTAGGTAGGATTGGATGGAGGTCACTGGAGCTTGGGCCGATGGAGTCTGCAGTGTGGGGGAGGGTGGAGATAAAAGCCAAACTATTGGGGGTCAGGACTAGACAGACACCAAGAAGGTTGGGAGGACAGTGATCGTGGAGTTGATGAAGGAGAACAGGCCTAAGTCAGGAATTTGGGCGTGAGATGAGGGTTCCCAAGACTGTGCCTCTCAGTTTACTGAGGCTGTTCTGGGCTCCTGGCACTCTGTGTCCAGCAGGGGGCGCTCTTTCCCCACGTGGCTCCTTTCTTAGCAGTTCCTTTGTTCATTCATTCATTTGAAAATGTTTGCGTGCCACTGTGTGCCAGGCACCGTGCGCCAGATCCAGTGCGCGGGCTGGAAAAACACAAGCACAAAAAGACACACAAAGTTCCAGACCTCATGGCACGTGCAGGGTAGGGTGACAGCGAACGGATAAGTATAGCGATTTAATGTCAGGGATAGGGAACCACACAAAGCTCCCGAGAAATGGAGACTTAACAGATGCCTATCTCTTGACCAGGTGGAAAGTGGGGAAGAAGGTGATGGTGATGATGATGATGATGATGCTGCGCTTGGGTGTTGGGAGGGGTCAAGCAGGAGGAACAGTTTGCAGAGACCCGGAGGCAGGGAAGATTTGGGGCCCCTGTGTGTGGGGCCAGGTGGGCAAGCCTGGCAAGGCTGAATTAAATTCGGCTGTGGCCAGAGACTTAACCCTTTCTGTGGCAGGGACTCCTCAGCCTCCCACCATTCCATTTTCTTGGCAGGTGCTCCCCACTCAGCAGATCCTGGGGGCTTTTCTAGAGTAGCCAAGTACCACAGACCTCGTCCTCCGGGTGAGTGGATCAGAGGTGTTCTCAACGCCAGCTTTGGCCCTCCTTCCTGGGAGGGATGGGGGGCTAGGCCTGGGTGACATTTTAATTACTACTGGAAATTTAATATCTAGGTAGATAGCCAGCAGCGAATGACTCGGAAAACAATGTAGCGATGTGCCAATCAACAGTATTATTACTGTTGTAATATTTGATAGTGCTATATATTTATGTTATTTTTAAAAATATTTATGGTATTTTCAGCTTTTAATGTTTGTCCCTTAAGACTTCTACATAAACGTTCACTCAGGACACATGTGTCTATGATCTTGAATTCTTTTCCTTATCTTTCTCAAAGGAAAAATAGTTTATCAAATGCACTGCCAGAGGCCAGCAGACTGGGTAGGAACTAGAATACCACCCCCGACGCACACCCTGTGTGTGTCTGTGTATGTGTGTGTGTGTGGGGGGTGTCCGTGTGTGTCCGTGTGTGTGTGTGTGTGTGTGTGTGTGTGTGTGTGTGTGTGTGTGTAGTGGTGTCCATGTCTGTGTGTGTGTGTGTGTGTGGTGTCTGCGTGTGTGTCTATGGTAGAGCAGAGGAAAACATGGGTGCCTTCCTCTATTACATCCTGCTTCACTCCTGAGAGTTTGTTTTTGAGCCTGAGTTAGCCAGGCTGGCTGGTCAGGGAGTTCCAGAAATCCACCTCTTTCTGCTTCCCAACACAGGGGTGACAGGCACGCATGCCCAGCTCGTATGTGGGTGCTTGGGATTGAAACTCAAGTCCTCATGTGTGCACAGCCAGTGCTCTGACCACCGGGCTATCTCCCCAGGCCCTCTCCCCAGGTCCTCTCCCCTTGTGGAAAATAGCAACTTTCGAGTCAATGGAGATGGACACAGCCTCACAGTGGAGCCCAGACTGACTTTGAACTTCCTCTACCTCTGTGAAACACCTTTTCCACTGAGCTACACCCCAGCCTGGGTTCCCTGGGGGGCAGTAAGTCTGTGGGACTCAAGATGCTGTCCATCTGTCCTAGTTAGCTTTAACTGTCAGTTTGACACAGCCTAGAGGGCTTGTCCAGATCAGATTGGCCAGTGGACATGTCTATAGGGAATTGTCTTGTGTAGCCTCTTAACCGCTGGGCCGTCCCTCTAGACTTCTGTTTCAATGAGTTCTCTTTCTTTCTTCGTTTTTCTTTTTCTTTTGTTCTCTCTCTTTCTTCCTTCCTTTCTTCCTTCCTTCCTTTCCTTTCCTTTCCTTTCCTTTCCTTCTTTCTTTTTTTCTTTTTTTGTTCGGTAGACCATGCTGGCTTTGCACTCACAGAGATCCACCTGGCTGTGCCTCCAGAGTCCTGGGATTAAAGGTGTGTGCCACCACTGCCTAGCTAATTGAGTAATGAGGTGTTTTGTTTTGTTTTGTTTTTAAGATTTAATTGTTTTTATGTACATTGGTGTTTTGCCTGCATGTGTGTCTATGTGAGGGTGTCAGATCCTCTGGAACTGGAGTTAGAGTTTTAAGCTGCTGTGTGGGTGCTGGGACTTGAACCCGGCTCTTCTGGAAGAGCACCCTGTACTCTTAACCACTGAGCCATCTCTCCAGCCCTCAGTTAGCTTTCTGTTGCTGTGATAGAACACTATGACTAGAACAACTTGGGAAGGAAACAGTTTCCAGGACCCGAAGCGGAGATCATGAGGACCACTTTCCACTAGCTTGCTCCCCACGACTTGCTCAGCCTGCCTTTTTTCCTGTAACTCAGGACCACCTGCCCAGGGGCACTGCCCTCCTACATCAATTATCAGTCAAGAAAATGTCCCCATAAACTTGCCTACAGGCAGTCTGATGGAGGCATTTTCTCATTTAGACTTCCCTCTCCCCAGGTGACCCTAGCTTGTGTCTGTTTGACAAAAACAAAACAAAACTTCCTACCAGCACACCCCTCAACTAGTCATTTTAAATCCGTGAGTTAATCACGGGCTAAATCTGTTATACACAATCATGGTGCTGGGACAGAACCCAGGGTCTTGTACACACTGAGCACACACCCTGCCCCTGACCTACTCGACTACTCCTTCAGTTTACATTGTGAAAAGAGATTTGTAATTTTATGTGTGGGGGTATTTTGCCTGCATGTGTCTGTGCACTGTGTGTGCTGGTGCCCATGGAGGTCTGAAGAGGGCATCAAATCCCCTGGAACAGGAGTTACAGATGGCTTGAGCTGCCATAGGTGTTGACCATCAAACCTGGGTCCTCTGAAAGAGCAGCCAGCGTTCTTAACCACTGAACCATCTCTCTGGCCCAGGGACTGTTTTTATGGTTGCCAAATGGTGGTTTATTTTCCTTTTCCTCCCTCCCTCCTTCCTCCCTCCTTCTTCCCTCCCTCCTTCCTCCCTCCCTCCCCCTTCCTCCCTTCCCCCTTCTTCTTCCTTCCTCGCTCCCCTTTCTCCCTCCCTCTCCCCTTTCTGTCTCCCTCCTTCCTCCCTCCCTTCCTCCTTTCTCCCTCCCCCCTTTCTCCCCCTCTCTCTTTCTCTCTAGATGTGACTTCTCTGAGTAACCCATGTTGCCCTCATATGCATAGACACAGCTTGGTGACTTCCTAGATACATTCTCCCTCTCCATGTATCAAAAGAAGCATTTCCGGTATCAGAATGCATTCATGAATTCCCTTATTTTCAGAGGGTTATCATC
Source organism: Peromyscus attwateri (assembly GCA_902168425.1). Taxonomy (NCBI): domain Eukaryota; kingdom Metazoa; phylum Chordata; class Mammalia; order Rodentia; family Cricetidae; genus Peromyscus; species Peromyscus attwateri. The sequence continues at coordinate 32,086 of CABHPP010143709.1, forward strand.
TGTCACTCATCATTGATTCATTCTTTATTCATTTATTTATTTTGAAGCATGAGGGATGGAAGCCGGGGCCTCATACATGCTAGGTAAGTGCTCTACCACTGAGCACCCCCCCCCCCAAACCACAGTCAGGTATCTGATGTTTAGACTGTCCCGGATCTATCCAGTGTGGACCACCTTCAGACTGGTTCCTGGGTCTTGTGACGTGTCCTCATCTTCCTTTGATCTTTCTTTTGCTTCCTGTCACTTCAGGTGGTCAGGACTTCTGCTGATGTAAGGTGGGAACCAGATTTGGGAGGATGTGTACACACAGGAGGCACAGATCTCCACAGCATCCCTCACCTGACACAGGCCTGTGAGCAGGAGGGGCTCTGAAGCAGCTGTTGAGGAAACCAGGCAACAGCTGTAAGAAGTTAGCATGTGCTGGCACACAGCCAGACAGCCGGAGACGGGCACTCTTATCTTTTACAGGGTGTGACCAGTCCTGTGAACCATTCTTGTGTGGTTAGAGCTGGAGTTAATTCTCAGGAATGTGCTGTTAACAGTTAGCCAGAGGTTTCTGCCCCAGGTAGAGGGTGGGAAGGGACAGACAGAACTAAACCTGGCCTCGGTGTGCTGAGAAGGAAGCAGAGGGGAAGTCCAGAGGGATCGGAAGCTGGAAATGAAGCAGGCTCTGAGAGGGAGTGGGAGGCTGGACTTGATGTGGAGGGAGGACCTGCAGGGAGTGGGAGGCAGCAGCAGTCGTGCAGGCCGACTTCCTGCAGATGGAGAGAAGTTGCACACACAGCGGAGGAGCCCAAGTTTTCCTGGTTGTTGATTCATTTTTGTTTGTTTTTTTTGTTATTGTTTTTGGTGATTCAAGACAAGGTCTCTCTGTGTAGCCCTGGCTCCCCTGGAATTTGCTCTGTAGACCAGGCTGGCCTCGAACTCAGAGATCCACCTGCCTCTGCCTCCCAAGTGCTGGGGTGGAAGACGGCTTCATTTTGAGGTTCATATAAAATTCCTAATCTGTTAGAAGACGTAGAACCTACCACATGGGGCCTCCTTGTCTCAAGGGAGACCATGAATCTGCCATCAGAGGACCTTCAGATGGGGAGACACAGACCTTTTGGCCCATCTGACCCTCTGACCTTTTAGCCATTAGCCTTGCCCCCTCCTCATTCCTCTCCCTGATCCCCCTCCAAACCTGGTGGACCCTTTAGACTCCGGGCATGTCCCCAATCTATGCAGGAAGTCTTGTGATTTTGGACCAAGGCTATTAGGAACTTCTGGGGGTTTCTTGGAAGTGGGGGTGGTAAGAGTCTGCTTCAGAGTGGCCACCACTCCTTCCTCAGAAGCTATTTAGGGAGGTGACACCTTCCCTTGGCCTACCACAACCCTCTCAAAGATTCCCCACCTTGCTGCTCCCACAGCTGCTCTAAGAGCTGAGGGAAACCACAGACCAGAAGCCGAACTTGTCTGCTCAGGAGAAGCTAGTGGTGGAGGGCTGGAGAATTAGGTCCCTGCTCTTCAGGCCCGAGTGGGCCCAGAGTCAGGTGGAGGTCAGAGGCTGTGACTGTCCCCTGCCTAGCAGGCTGTCTCTAAGAGGATCCTGAAGAGTAGGTCTCCTTTTCCTTGTACCTATTACTTTTTTCAAACATTTATTTATTCAGTGTGTGAGCATGTGAGGAATGTGTGTGCACACACATGCATTTGAGTGTGCCACAGCACTAGTAGGGAGGTCAGAGGACTATTTGAAGGATTCGGTTCTCTCCTTCTATCTTACAGTTCTGGGGATCGAACTCAGATCTTCAAGCTTGACTGCAAGCATCTTGTTAGTCTCTCTTGCACCCATTTGAAGATGTGGAAACCAAGCAAGTCATTTCAAGACATCCCTATGGCACATTAAGGTCAGAGAGAGGCTAGAACCAGGATGTACCTGCTCTGTCTTGTTCCCTGTGTCTATACCCCCAGTTACCCCTCAACAGGGAATCCATGGAATTTATAATTTTCCAAAATGTTCCCAAGAACTTCATTCATGAAATTGGGTGTATCTCTGTCTCTTTCCCTCCCTCTCCACCCCTTCCATTCTCTTATCCTTTTTTTGTAGATTTACTTTATTTTATGTGTATGAGTGTTTTGGCTCATGGATGTCTGTAGACCATGGGCATTCTTGGTGCCCATGGATGTCTGTTGAAGAAAATGCAGGTATGACCCAGCGGCCAGCCTACCTGGCACACTGTACTTCTAAATAAGATGCATGGCACACCATGCTCCAGAAGTCAGAACACTGAATTCTGAAGTAGCCTGAGTAGCTAGTAGCTGGCCTGTGGTCTCCAGGTCTCTTTTCTCTCTCTCCTTTTTTTTTTGGTGGTGGTGGTGGGGTGTTTCAACACAAGATTTCTCTGTGTAGCTTTGGAGCCTGTCCTAGAACTTGCTTTGTAGACCAGGCTGCCCTTGAACTCACAGAGATCCTCCTGCCTCTGCCTTCTGGGTGCTGGGATTAAAGGTGTGCGCCACCACCACCTGGGTCCAGGTTTCTTTAATGTGCTTCTTGCGCATAGAGACCCTGACGGTATCACTACTCACTGTCTAATCCGAGATAATGTGCTAAGCAATCACAGTGGACAGGCTTCCACTATCTAAGTGGTTGTTCGTGTGCAATAAAGCAGATGCTGTTCCCTGAAACCGTCCCTGGAGAGGTTCATCTCCACATCATTTCCTGACCCACGGCATTGCTGTCTTGTTGGGGGACACCCTGGTAATGGCAGCTAATGTCAGAAGAGGATATTGGATCCCTTTGAACAGGAGTAACTGAGGGTTATGAGGCACCATATGGGTGCTGGGAATAAAACCCTGGTCCTCTGGATGAGCAACAAGTTTTCTTACCTGCTGAGCCAACTCCCCAGACCTCTTCTTTAAAAGTTCATTGGAAAATATTATGCGTAATGAGCACCATTATACACAGCTGGTGTTGCTGTCCCTCAGCTGCCGTCTTAGGAAAGCGTTGGTCATCTCCAAGTGCCATGCCTATCTCAACTGTCAACCACAGTCTCTTCAAGGCCACGTTTCCCATGGGCTGTCCCCAGGGAGGGACACAAAGACAGCTTTGGTTTTTGTTTATTTCTTTTTTGTTTGTTGACTGGTCTGGGGATAGGGTCTCGTTATAGAGTCTGGGCAGACTGGAGTTCATGATCCTCCTTCTTCAGCCTGCTGGGACGGAAGGCATATACTCCACATCTGCTACACAGGCAGATTTAGGCAGTGGGCTGTTGGTTCTGCCTAAGGTTACATTATTGTTGTTTTTATTATTTTGCTACTTTCTTATTTTATGTGTTTGGGTGTTTTGCCTGCATGTGTATCTGTGCACCACATGTGTGCCTCTGGTGCTGGAAGAGGGTGTCGGATCCTCTGGAACTGGGGTTACAGATAGTTGTGAGCTCTTCCTCATGCTGCTCAAAAGCGATACTTTAGAGCCTCTTGTAGCTGGGTACTTCGAAGTCGGGTATTGCTGTGACCACAGTCAGTGCCTGACCACCCAGTCCCTAAAGGTGAACCCTCAAGTTTTGTAGGTGACCTCTCCTCTACTTCCCCAGACTCTTCCTTTTGTGTGTGTGTGTGTGTGTGTGTGTGTGTGTGTGTGTGTGTGTGTGTGGTTTTTCGAGACAGGTTTTCTCTGTGTAGTTGTTTTTTTTTTTTTAAAGATTTATTTATTTATTTATGTATACAGTGTTCTGTTTTGTATGTATGTCTGCACACCAGAAGAGGGCACCAGATCTCATTATAGATGGCTGTGAGCCACCATGTGGTTGCTGGGAATTGAACTCGGGACCTCTGGAAGAGCAGTCAGTGCTCTTAACCTTGGAGCCATCTCTCCAGCCCTCTCTGTGTAGTTTTGGTGCCTGTCCTGGATCTCCCTCTGTAGACCAGGCTGGCATCGAACTTATGGAGATCCGCCTGGCTCTGCCTCCCCCAACTCTTATCTTTTTTTTATGATGCAGGAGACTGAACTGTAGTGGGTAGCTGTTCCAGAACTCAGGACCTTGTATCAGCCCAGCAACTGGTCCACCACTGAGCTGCTCCTCACTTCCTACCCTGGGGGTTTCGATCAAGAAGAAATTATTTTGTTAGCTCGACAGGACAGATACTTGCTTAAGTCTGGCATGATGGTGTGTGCCTGTCACCCCGGCACTTGGAAAGTGGAGGTGGGAGGGTCAGAAAGCTAGAGGTCCTTCTCAGTTACAGGATGAATTCTAGTCCAGCCAGAGCTACAGGGGACCAGGGTCAGTCTGGGGAACAAAGCCAGGAATGGTGAGACAAGCCTATCAGAGGCAGGACTATATTTGTGAGTTCGAGGCCAACCAGGGCTACATAGTGACATTTTCTGTGTCTCACACACTCACAAAAACAAAATAAAACAAAACAAAATAAAAACCCCACATGTGAGGTGTGGCTTGAGGGACAGCTCAGTGGTTAAGAGCATTGATTTCTTTTCCAGAGGACCTGGGTTTGATTCCCAGCACCCACATAGTGACTCACAGCCATGTAGGAGCCCAGTTCCAGGGAAACTGAAGCTCTCTTCTGGTCTCCATGGGGACCAGGCACTCAAGTGGTACAATGCAGGCAAAACACCCATATATATCAAAATATCCTAAAAGATATAGAGAGATAAAGAAATACATTTACTACTAACAGTGCCTCCAATTGTCTTGAATACCCTCAGAATTTTTTTAAAGTGTACACTACCATGCCCACCTGTCATAGACGGTTACAAAGTATTCCCATCTGTGTTTTGGAAGAAGAATGTTTGAAGTATTTATTTATTTATTTATTTATTTATTTATTTATTTTCTTTTTTGAGACAGGGTTTCACTATGTATGTAGCCCTGGCTGACCTGAAACTCCCTATGTAGACCAGGCTGGCCCCAAACTAGCAGCGATGTGACTGCCTCTACAGACTTGGTATTTTTTAAATGTTTATTAGAAGCTGTCGGGCTTTTGGAGACACCAGACAGACGGGAGGGCTCTGGGACCCTGGACAGGGGCTGCTGAACCTGGTACACAGGTCTGTCTGATTGGCAGGAACATTGCTGTAAATCACTCAAACTGATTTTTTTAAAACATCCAGAGATGCTGAACACAGTGGCGCACACCTTTAATACTAGCATTTGGGAGACAGAGACAGGTGGCTCTCCGGGAGTTCGAGGCTCGCCTGGTCTACATAGTTCCAGGACAGCCAGAGCAACACAGTGAGACCCTGTCTTTTTCTGTTTTGTTTTGTTTTGAGACAGAGTTTCTCTGTGTCACAGTCCTAGCTGAGACCCTGTCTTAAAAAAGCAAAACAAGAGGCTCTCCATTCCTGCGAGGACTGGGAAGGACGTTGGTGTAGAGGACATCTGCTACCATGAGTTCCAGTATGTTGCCAAAACCTCAGATGCATGGTCTTCTGGCCAAGCGCCTGTGGGTTCACATTGTTGGCGCATTCATTATGGCCCTGGGAGTTGCCGCTTCCTATAAGTTTGGCGTGGCTGAACCCAGAAAGAAGGCATATGCAGATTTCTACAGGCATTACGACTCCATGAAGGACTTTGAAGAGATGAGGAGGGCTGGTATCTTCCAGAGTGCGAAGTGACTTCAGAATGTACAGAATTCTTTGGATTGGACTCAATAGAAGTTCATTGCTGACCTGTGTTCCTGAACTATGAAACATGAATATGTGGGCTAAGGAGTAGTTTACCTCAATAAACAATTAACAATTATATGGACAAAGAAAAAAAAAAAAAAAGCAAAACAAAGTAGGGCTGTGGTGGCTCAGGCATTTAATCCCAGCACTTGGGAGGCACAGGCAGGTGGATCTCTGTGAGTTCGAGGCCAGCCTGGTCTACAGAGTGAATTCTAGCATAACCAAGGCTACAGAGAGAAACCTTGTCACAACCTCCCCCCCCCCAAAAAAAACCCAAACCAAACCCAAACCAAACCAAACAAAAACAAAAAAACACCAATAAATAAATAAATAAATAAATAAATAAATAAATAAATAAATGAAAGAGAACAAAAATTGAGAGATTTTCCCATAAAAACTGTGATCTTCCTATTTTCCAGAACAATGAAGACTGGTCTCTAATTACGGTGCAGCATGGCAGTTCCAAGATCGGCCCCTGCTCCATCTGCACTGTGCCTCAGTTCTGTGCCTCCCTGGTGTAGCCTTGACACCACCGAGACTGGATGCCAGGTGCTGCTTCATCTGTTTCTCCGCAGGCTGCCTCACCACTCCTGGGGTTGAAGCTGTCTGCTGGACCCCCAGTCTTTGGCTGCTCAGCTGTAAAACGGGACACTAATAGTTGTTACCGTCAGCTCTTTGGGGGCCGTGGGGAGATGGCTCAGTGGATAAAGCACGTGTAAGCCAGAGTGAGGGTCAGCGTTTAGACCCCGGGTTAGGTAATCCCAACTCTGGGAAGGTGGAGATAGGGGATTCCCTGGAGTGAGCTGCCTAGTGAGACTAGCCATATCCAAAAGCTCTGGATTTAATTGAGAAAACCTGCCTAAAGGAATAGAGAGCAATGAGGAAGACTTCCCTCGATGTCAGCCTCAGACCTCCACATATGCATTTGCACCTGCACACATAAGTGTGAACATGCATATGCATATGCATGCACACCACACACTCCGATGCATGCACACCACACACGTTCCTGTGCTTGCACACCACACACATTCATATTCATGCACACCACATACATTCCTATTCATGCACACCACACACATTCATATGCATGTACACCACACACATTCCTGTGCATGCACACCACACACATTCATATTCATGCACACCACACACATTCATATGCATGCACACCACACACATTCCTGTGCATGCACACCACACACATTCATATTCATGCACACCACACACATTCATATGCATGCACACCACACACATTCCTGTGCATGCATACCACACACATTCATATGCATGCACACCACACACATTCCTATTCATGCACACCACACACATTCATATTCATGCACACCACACACATTCCTGTGCATGCACACCACACACATTCCTGTGCATGCACACCACACACATTCCTGTGCATGCACACCACACACATTTATATGCATGCAAAAGAATAGCAGGAGGACTTGAATCCCAGCAATGCGGCTTTTTGTTTCCAACCCTTGGTTGAAGTGAGAGGCTTGGTGGGATGGCCTTGGGTGTCACTTGAAGACATGGTTGGACTTTTCCATACCAGAAGGAATGGAAAGTCAGCGAGGGTACAGGGGAAGGATGTAAGAGGCTGCATGCCCTTCTGCAAATGTGAGAGCTGAAACACCCTATCTCAAGATCTCTTCCTCACCCTGGAGTGTGAAGTCAGGGCCCACTCAGTGCATCTGACAGACTGACAGCTGGGCTGTCCTAGGAGATAAGAAAGAAGGTGTCAGGCAGAAGGAGGAAGGTGTCAACCACAGAACTGGTGGGGAGCCCCAGGAGCCCAGTCCTTTTTTTTTTTTTTTTCTTTTTTTTGGTTTTTCGAGACAGGGTTTCTCTGTGTAGCTTTGGAGCCTGTCCTGGATCTCACTCTGTAGCCCAGGCTGGCCTCGAACTCAGAGATGCGCCTGGCTCTGCCTCCCAAGTGCTGGGATCAAAGGCATGCGCCACCACCGCCCGGCATAGCCCAGTCCTTAGCATCATGTCCTACATATCTGCTCTCCCTCTGGACCAGACACAGTGGCAGGTCCTCTCCTGACCTGGGGTGCCAGTATAGTACCCCTCAGAAATATCCACATGGCACAGCTCTTGGAGCCATGTGCAGAGCCAGCTGGCCTGAGGCTACTCAGCCTTGGGTCTGGGTGTCAGTGGTTGTGGGACAAAAGGCTGGGGGAGGGGGATTTGCCTGTGCTGCCATGGCATCCTTTCGTTAATGTGCAACTCTGCTTGGTTTGCTCCCCAAACCCATGCCCTAACAGCCATTAGGTCCTGATAGCTACACCAGTGTTGACTCCACGGCATCCAGCAAGCCCTCTGTCAGCAAGTCTGCAGACTCCAAGGTCTGGGCCTTATTCCTGTGAGAGATAGTCCCAGGAAGTAGTCCAAGGCCTGATATCTCATTGGCAATCAAGAAAAATGTGAGTGAAGACTGGGTTGGCAGGGTGCTTGCCTAGTGTGGACGAAGCCCTGGGTTGGGTCCCCAGCACCACAGAAAACCAGACCTAGCAACACATGCCTGTTAATCCCAGTAGTTGGGTCTCAGAGGCAGGAGGATCAGGAATTCAAGGTCATCCTGGGCTAATAGAGAATTGGAGGACAGCCTGGGCTACATGAGACCGTGTCTTAAAGTATGTTAATAGGTGAGTGGCAGGTTCTTGAGGGATACCAGACGCTAATTCCACAGCTCCGTCCATCTTAATTTTTCTGGGTGTTTTATGGTTGTTCTTACCATAGCAAATCTCCTTACAGAGCCTATATGTTCCTTCTCCTACAGGACTTTTCAACCCTAACTTAGACCTTTATAAATACAAAGGTTTATAACAAGTTTTTTTTTAATATTTTATTTTTATTTTTTACGTGCATTGGTGTTTTGCCTACATGTCTGTGTGAGGGTGCTGAATCCCCTGGAACTGGAGTCAGACAGTTGTGAGCTGCCATGTGGGTGCTGGGAATTGAACCTGGGTCCTCTGGAAGAGCAGCCAGTGCTCTTAACCACTGAGCCATCTCTCCAGCCCCATATAACAAGTTTTCGATGTGTTTGTATACACCCAAGTTCATACAGTGAAATGATTACCACAGTCAAACAATAACCATCAGCTCAGCATTAACACAGTAGTCACCTCATAGGGACCTTCTGTGTATGGGTACGGTTAATGAACCTAAAATAGCCAGGCAAGGTGGCCACATCTGTAATCCCAGCTTTTGGGACGTAGAGGAAAGAGGATCAGCTTGTCTTACACAGTGAGTTGAAGGCCAAGGTTACTTGAACCTGTGTCTCAAAACAAACATACACATAAAAATGTACTTAAAATAGATAAAGAGATACTGGTTCAATCTCAAACACCACACACAATAAGTAGCTAAAATCTAATAATAATAGCTAATTCTCAGTATATTCCAAAATTCATTTCTCTTTCTTATCTTAAAAAAATTTTTTTGGGGGGGGCACAGTAGGTCTCACAATGTTGGTCAGAACTCTCTAGGTAGACCAGGGTGGTCTTGAACCCACAGAGATCTGCCTGACTTTGCCTCTCCAGCACTGGGATTAAAGGCGTGCACCAGCAGGCCCCGCTAAGATTTTGTAAAGTTTATGTGTATGTGTCTGTGCACATGTGTGCAGGCTCTTCTGAGGCCAGAAGAGGGGGCTGGGCCGTTTGGCGGTGGAGCTGCAGGGGGTTTCTAGCTGCTGGCTGTCAGTGCCAGAACACAACTCTGGTCCTCTGCCAGAGCACCAAGTACTCCTAACTGCTCAGCCATCTCTCCAGCCTCGCCCTCCCGCCTCAGCCTTCCTTTCCTCCTTCCCTCCTCCCTCACCCTTTCTTTTTTCATTTACAGTTCCCAGGCTGGCCTAGGACTTGTGATCCCCCTGCCTCAACTTCTGGATCATATCACTAGGCCCTGATCTCTCCAATATTCTTAGCCATCCTTCTCATTCCATCTCTAGCTGTAACTACATCTTTGTACCCTTTGGCTCACCTCGAACCCCTGCCAAAGTGCACGCCTTTAATCCCAGCACTCGGGAGGCAGAGGCAGGTGGATCTCTGTGAGTTCAAGGCCAGTCTGGTCTACAAATTGAGTTCCAGGACAGCCAGCAGCCAGGGATACACAGAGAAACCCTGTCTCAAAAAAAAAAAAATAATAATAGTAATAATAACCACTACCACCACCACCACCAACAACAACAACAAACTCCTTTCTACCCTTTGTTCTGCCTTCAAATTTGGAGTTCTGTGATGCTGAGTGAACCGTTTTCTCTTGGTGAGTGTCAGTTTTCTAGCCTGTAAGATGGGAACAATAGCGTCCATCTTGAGGGGTCATGGTACTGACAGGGTGGGCAAAGCTTGTAGAAATCTCTTACCCAGTTGCTGGCACACGATGAGGAATGCCATGCCATGAGGTGCAGTGCTGGCATTGCTCAGCCCGGACTGGGGCAGACTGCACTGCATGAGGGCAGTGGTCCTCTGCCAGGAAGGGGTTAATGAACAAAGCTATAAAACAGAACTCGGGCTACCCAAGTGCATGCAGCCCTGCCCACTTGAACCCTCTAGGAAGCTGTCTTAGGCCCCTGCCTTACAAGACAAAGGGTGATGTAAAACACCAACAGCTACTCGCTCCCAAGTGCTTGCTGGGGGCCAGGCCCATCCTAAGGGCTTTACACTGATTGTTTTGAGTAATCCTGGACAAAGCTCCATGAGGCAGAGATTGACAGATGAAGAAACAAGAAAGATCGGGGGTTTACGAACGTGGAGTCATCCCGCTGGATGAAATCTAGCAGAGCTGGATCAACAACTCCACATGTTGACTCTGGGGGCACTTCCAGCTTCGTCTCCGTGCCCACCAATAGGGAATGCCATACAGGAAGCTTCATCTCTGTGCCCACCAATAAGGAATGTCATACCAGAAGCTTCATCTTCATGTCCGCCAATAGGGAAGGCCATACAGGAAACACACACACTCTTCTGCAAAGTCATACTACGAATGTGTGTGGGAGAGGGGTAGGAGACTAGTGTGCTGGGGCACAGCGTGAACCAAGAGAGGCACCGTAACGGTGCTGGAGAGAGAAAGAGCAGCCGACATGCATCATATAATTACACACACAGATTAAAATCAAAATTTAGGGGCTGGAGAGAAGGCTCACGGGTTAAGAGCACTTCCTGTTCCCAGTGCCCATGTTGGGTGCCTCACAACCAGCTGTAAATCCAGCTCCAGGAGGTTGCTCCTGGCCTCCTCAGGGACCTATGCGTACTTGTTCGTATGCACATATCTGCACACATACACACACAGTTAAAAATAAGTCTTAAAACAAAACAAAATCAACAATGTCTATTCATCTGTTTACTGGTTCATTTGCCCCAATTTCCGTTTAGAAATTGCAAGTTTCAGCAATGGCTGGGCCTCTGTTTAAAATGTTAATAAAAGTTTTGTTGCACAATAATCAAGAAAAAGGCAGGGCAGTGGCGGTACATGTCTTTAATCTCAGCACTTGGGAGGCAGAGACAGGCGGAGGCAGGCGGATCTCTCTGAGTTCGAGGACAGAGTTCCAGGACAGCCAGGGCTACACAGAGGACACCTGTCTCGAAAAACCAAACCAAATAAAAATAAAAACAAACACGGCAAGAAAAAGAAGGGAGTGGTGACAGTTGGGGCTGGAGAGATGGCTCAGAGGTTAAATGCACTGCCTGCTCTTCCAGAGGTCCTGAGTTCAATTCCCCACATCTACATGGGATCTGATGCCTTTGTCTGACTTTCCATGAACACGGCACACATAAGGTTCACAGGCATTCATGCAGGCAGAACACTATACACATAGAATAATATAAAAATATTTAAAGGGTGGGGAGGTTAAACAGCTTGGAAGGTCTGACCTGAACCCTGTTCCTTCTTTTTCTAGTCAGAGTGACTGTCACATGGATTCCTGGTTGTCGCAGCTGCAGTGGGAGAGCCTTTTGCCTCACCCTGCACAGAGGTCAAGCACTGCAGCAGACAGACAAACAGAAGGCCAGTTGTGGAAGTGCATGGCTGCAGTCTCAGAATTTAAGGGGTGAAAGCAGGAAGATTATCAGGGTTCGGAGCCAGCCCAGGCTATAGAGGGAGTTTGAGGCCACCTGAGCTCCATGAAACTCTGTCCCAAAACAATAGCAACATACTGTATCAGTAGAGGCTGGGGACAATCACAGCCAGACTTCATACCCCAATCCTGGTGTGGTGAGCATGGTCCACATGCCCCTAATACCATTGCTCGGGAAACAGAGGAAGGAAGATTGGAAGTTCAGGGCCAGCCTCGGCTGTGGGAGACCCTGTTTTCTCTCTCTCTCTCTCTCTCTCTCTCTCTCTCTCTTTCTTTCTTTCTTTCTTCCTTTCGTTTTTTGAGACAGGGTTTCTCTGTCCTGGAGCTCATTCTGTAGACCAGGCTGGCCTCAAACTCAATGATCTGCCTGCCTCTGCCTCCCGTGCCGAGTGCTGGGATTAAAGGCGTGCGCCACCACTGCCTGGCTGAAACCCTGTTTCAAAAAGAGAGAAAATCCGAACAAGAAGACCATGCCCTAGAACCAAAGGGCCCTTGGCAGCCCCCTCTGAACCCTCTCTTTCTTTCCTGGAGGCCTATTTAAGGCAACTTCAAACGCATTACGTCTTCCTGTCTTCTCTCACACCCCCGGCTGCTCAGACACTGCTGCCCGCTCGCCCGCCTGCCCAACCTCCTTCCTTCCCAGCCGGAGAGGGCTGCCGCAGGACCAGGTGAAGAGCTCACATGGCCAGCTGGTGCCTTCCAGGCCGTGGTATTTGAGACCTGAGGCAGGGTTGGGGAGAGGGAAAGAGCAGGGTATTGCGGGGCTGAGACCCTGGGTTGAGGGTTTTGGAGTCTGAGGGGCATTTGGGGCTACTTAGGACGGGAGGGGTGAGGTGCCAGTTGCCTGGCTAAGTTGACCTCTGTATTGTGTGGCCTCAGAAGAAGACGGCAGAGCAGCAGGGTGCTGACTGGCAGCCAGCAGAGCACGGGGAGATCTTCTTGTCAGGCTAGGCAGGTGGCACCTGGGGCCTCTCCTTTCTAGGGCCTCACCGCTGCTGAGGGAGTTGACCCGAAACAACTAAGGTTCCCAAGACCCTGGTGTTTCCCAGAAAAGCTACCTGAGTGAGCCTGGAGGGTAGGAGCCTCTGGGCGCTGTGGTCCTGTTCTCTTTGGAAAAGGCAGGCTCCTCGATTCCCGATGGCCTCGAGGAATCCAGAATGTTCCCTCAGAACCCCCATAAGGACTTTGCTCTTCCTTTAATATTCTTTCTGTACCTTCCAGGGAAGTGTCATTGGCTTCCAGATGTCTGGACTAAGACAGTTGTCACACGTTAGCTAGGGCCGTATCCATTTCTCTTTACTTTTTTGGGGACAAGGTCTCACATAGCCTTGACTGCTCTGTGTAGCCATGGATGACCTTACAGTCCCGACCCTTCCCATTCTACCTCCTGAGTGCTGGAATTACAGTGTTCTCCACTATGCCCAGCTTAGGTGTTGCTGGAGATCGAACCCAAGGCCTCACACAGGCGAGGCATGCACAAAGGACTCCATCTCTCGTCCTTTGCCCTTCATTTCTCATAGAGAGACACTGAGGCCAGGAAGAGAGTGCCCTGCACGTAGCCTCATCTCAGTGAGTGTGCCTTCACAGCTCACCTGACTCACCCACTCTCCCCCTCTGGGAGTGGGAACATGAAGGGAAAACCAACTGCCCAGTTGGGTGGTTACCACAAGACTTCTGGGTGGTTCTGGATACTCCCTGTCCCCCAGCCTGGGCTCCCAGCTCTGGCAAGATGACCAGCTAGGGTGGGACATGCCCTTCTCACTGAGCATGTCTGCCAAATTAAGAGGAAGGGTGGAAGCCTGGATGGGCTAAGCCCTCACCTTTCTGCTCCAGGCAGAGACTCCAGAGACCCTGTGGACGTGCTCTAGTGGCTCAGATTGTCCTATCAGCAAGAAGAGGGAAAGACCACACAGAATGTGTGGGTGACCATGGCCTTGAACTTTAGTGGGGGCTCAGAACCATTCTGTGGCCTTTGCAGTCTTGGATGAGGATTTCCCCCCAAGTTCACTCTGGTCCCATTCAGAACAACACAACAGAGGAACACCCGGGCAATCAGGAGTCGGGGTGCGGAGGAAGAATGGGACAAATTATGTAGGGAAGAGGGGACAGTCTAAGGTCAATGAAAAAAAAGTCCTTGGAGAAAGAAACCTTTGGAGGAGGGAAGGGGAACCATTTGAATGAAAGATATGGTGAGTAGGTATCCATGGCTTAGCTTCTTCCCTTTAGAAACCAAACTGGGGTGTCTGTGCAAGAGACTTCCAAGTCCTGGGCCCTCAGGCCTTTTCCCTGCTTCCCAGGTCTTCTCGCCTGATACTTCTCAGCCACTTCCAGACACAATGGCTACTCATGACCTGTCCTGGGCCAACTGGATGTGTCCCTTACCACTGGTACCAGCTAAATCTTCCTTGCCGGATTGCCCACAAGGCTCAGACCTGTATCCTTATGCCCTGCAGAAGACACTCCTGAGCATGACCCCACAGAATCTCAGAGAGGATGCCTCAAACATGAGTGAGTCTGGGGCCTGGGGCTGGACCTCAGAGCTCTGTTGCGGGTTGAAGGGGACATGGGTTTTGGGATGGGGACGAGGATAGAGCCTCAGGCACACTTTCCTGCCACATTTAGTGTTGGGGTTCTGGCCAGAGTCGCCTGTGACCTTTCAAGACGGCAGTGTAGCAGCTGGTGTAGTCAATCATCAGGGTGGGGGTAACTGTTGGCCTAGAATGTTTGGGCTAGAGCAGGCTTTAATTCTTTTTGCATTTATTTAGTTAGTTATGTGTACAGGCATGCGCAGAGGACAGCTTGCAGAAGTTAGTTCTCTCCTTCTACCTTATGGATCCTGGGAATCAAAATCATGTTGTCAGACTGGGTAGCGAGTACCTCCTCCACTGAGCCTTTCTGTCTACGTTCTTCAATATAAATGTTCATTTTTGCCCACTAATTTTTGCATGTGCATGTGTATGTGGTGTGTGTGTGCACGTGTGTATGTAATTGCACGACACATACCCATGTAGAGGCCAGAGGAGGATGTCCACAATCCTCCCCTCTGACTCTCTCTGCCTTAGTCCCTTGAGACAGGGTCTCTCACTGAACCTGAAGGGAGGCTGGCCAGCAAACCCCAGTGATCCTGCACACAGCCATGAAGGGCCTCTTATATTGGTGCTGGGATTTTTTTGGGTGGGTGGGCAGAAATTGGGCTGAGGATTTAAATTTAATTCATCTTGTGCAGGAGGTACTCTTACTCACCGCTCAAGTCTTTTGTTTGCTTGGTTGTTTGTTTTTTAAGACAAGGTTTTTCTGTGTAGCCCTGGCTGTCCTAGAACTCACTCTGTAGACCAGGCTGGCCTCAAACTCACAGAGATCCGCCTGCCTCTGCCTCCTGAGCGCTGGACTAAAGGCGTGCACCATCACGCCCGGCTGAGCAAGTCTTTTACGATGGATGACAGAAGCAATGGACGGGGCGCACAGCTGGGCCTGAGTTCTGCCTCTGCCCTTTCTAGTTCCTCAGCTTTAGGCACATCCGCGAGCTTTGCTTGTCTATAGAGGCAGGGTCTTTTTAGACCTGTTCCAGGTTTGTTGTATGGGAATACTCTGAGACCACCTAGAGGACAGGGACTGACCCGCTCTGTCTTTTATTTTTGGGACCCCAGCAGGACCCTAGCACAGAACACAGAGTGAAACAGCACCTTAAAACTGATTGAGGGGAGCTGGAGAGATGGCTCAGTGGTTAAGAGCATTGGCTGTTCTTCCAGAGGACCAGGTTCAAATCCCAGCACCACATGGCAGTTTACAACTGTCTGTAACTCCAGTTCCAGGGGAACCAACATCTTCACACCAATGAACATAAAATAAAGTTAAATAAATTATTAAAAAAAAAAAAACTGATTGAGGGAGGCCGGGTGGTGGTGGCGCATGCCTTTAATCCCAGCACTCTCGAGACAGAGCCAGGCAGATCTCTGTGAGTTCGAGGCCAGCCTGGTCTATAGAGTGAGATTCAGGACAGGCTCCAAAGCTAGACAGAGAAACCCTGTCTCGAAAAACCAAAAACAACAACAACAACAAAACCTGATTGAGGGAGCCAGGTTTGGTGGCACACACCTTTAATCCCAGCACTCAGGAGGCAGATGCAGGTGGATCTCTGATCTGGAGGCCAGCCTGGTCTACACAACAAGTCCCAGTATAGTCAGGGTTATATAACAGAGAGATCCTGTTTCAAAAAAGAGTTTTTGATTGAGGATGTAAATGGGGGTCCAAGCAGATAATCAAATCCCCCTTTTGGTATTATTCCCCCACCCCCACCCCATGCTGGGGATAGAACCCAGAGTCTCCCACATGCTGGGTAAGCACTCTGCCGCTGAGCTATGACCCAAGCCCCAGGCCTAGTATTTAAATATTTATGATCCTAGCCGTACCGACCCCCGCTGCCCTGCCCTGGCTGTGCTGTGTTTTCCATGCCTGCTCCTGTTCTTACCCCTAAATGTTTTCACAGCTCACAGTCAGTCTTCATCTGTCTCCTCTACCCCATGTCCTCTCTTTTTCTTGTCCCCAGTCTTCCCGTTGTGTCCTCCATCCCTTCCTCCTCTTCCTTTTCCTCATCTCCTGCCTTCTTCACTCATGTCCTCTCCTTTCTCCAGTCCTGTTCTCTTTATCTGGAGTAGTACTGCTCAAAGGACGTTCCTGCAACAACGTGAATATTCCATACCCTGCTGGTCAATGCCTGGTGGCTTTTTTTTCCTCACTGTATCACCCAGGCTGACTTTGAACTCATGCTCCTCCTGCCTCCTCCTCCTGAGTGTTGGGGTCACAGATGTATGCTACCAGACCATCTGGGGTCACAGGTGTGTGCTACCAGACCAGCTGGGGTTACAGATTTGTGCTACCAGGCCAGCTGGGGTTACAGATGTGTGCTACCAGGCCAGCTGGGGTTACAGGTGTGTGCTACCAG
>CABHPP010143710.1:488-11253 GCA_902168425.1 Peromyscus attwateri
TGGTTCTGGCTTCTGGAGCTTTTGAAACCATTCAGACTGCCTATTTTTCAGTCTACTATGACACTAGCCTTCTGTGTCTCGGGTTCTTTCACCATATACATTAAGCATAAACTCACACTCAACATTTACACATTTTTACAAACTCACATATAACATATTAACATCTACTTATTTATACTCTTTAAGGAAACTATAGAACTACTTTAGCAGATATATTTCTTATTACTTCTTATATACTTCTTATATTCATTCCATCTTCTTAATTCTTATTTAAACTTACATTTACAACTAGTATCTTTACCTCTTACAAGCTTATTACTGTATGTTTTAGGACTACCTTAGATTCTTCTTGCAAGCTTATATTTTTAAAGGAACTCTATGGATCTATTTTACAATAGATTTATATAGGGCTACCGTTAGCATATATTTAACTTAGTAAACACCTAAAGATTTCTTAACACAGATCTAACAAGACAGAATTTTTACAAACTCATATATCTTATTTTCATCTTTTTCTACTTCTTACTCTTAATTATTATCACTATCTCTATTAGAAAGATTCTCTTAACTAGACAGAAAGTACGTACATCATTTCTAAAGTTTAGAGCTTATAGTCAACACCCACAACAGCCCTTCCACAGCTCCTTCAGAGAAACCCCTCTCCCACTGATTCCACTCTCACCCTGCACGGTCCCTTCCCCCCAGATGCAGAGCCCCAGACATCCCAGGCTGCTCTGCTCCTCTGCTAGCTGCCTTTGGAGGTAGGGGCTTTCTTTCTCCCCAGATCTGCCTCAAACTCTTAGCAGCTTTCACAGGTCATGCATTTTCTGGGGAGGAATTTGTCCCTTCTATTTCTTCAGATGTTGGTGTGGGTTTATCTATTGCCTGAGTTTTCATGGGTGTGTTTAGCTTCTTTAGATTGGATTTTTCCTTCTAGTGCTTTCTGTAAGGCTGGGTTTGTGGATAGGTATTGATTAAATCTGGTTTTATCATGGAATATTTTGTTTACTCGGCCTATGGTGATTGCGAGTTTTGCTGGGTATAATAGTCTAGGTTGGCATCCATGGTCTCTTAGTGTCTGCATAACATTTGTCCAGGACCTTCTAGCTTTCATAGTCTCTATGATTTGATTTTATTAATAAGAACTTTTAAGATTCATGCTACAACAGTCCTTTGCCACACGAGCTCCTTTGCAGGTGATCATGTCTTCAGCCTGCACACAGTAAGGCTTGTCATAGCCAAGGGGCCAACCGCTGCAGCTGGAGGGAAAGTGACTAAGAGGAAGGTGGGAGGAAATACAGTTTGGGAGATAAGAGAAAGGACTGGACTAACATAATTGACTTTCCCATTGTTCTACAAGTTTTAAGTCCAAGCACAGGACCCTGGTGGGGTCAGGTTCTGCTGAAGCCTTACTCAGGCTTTAGAAGCACAGTGCCTCCTCTTGGTGGCCTGCAGGCACTGCTGAGATTATCTTTCAGTGCTCAAAAACCCCTAAGACCTTGCCTTGGTCTATAGTATTTATAGTGTCAGGCTCTCACACAGGACGTATAGAAGTGAATCAGTAAAGCTGACTTGAAGTGGCATTCGGCCAGAATCACAAAGGACACCAAAAACAGGCTTGATGCCGAAAGAACCTGGAGATGATGGGGATGGGGCAAAAGGTCACATGTGTCATGAAAGTGAAAGGGGAGGGGGAGGGAACATACAAGAGAGCAAGAGGGACTAGGGAAAAGGGGCAGGGCAACAAAAACAAATTTTGTTTGAAAAAAAAAATGCCATGATGAGACCTAATTCTTTGTAAGCTAATAAATAAATAAAAAGATAAACCTGTCTATATATCTCCTCATCTATTACTACATTAAAATTGAAGCTGCAACTGTCAGATCTGGCCACAATTCAGAATAATCTATGGATGACAATCAACAATCAGTACTAGGTCCCAATCCCCATTGACTTTGATTCAACTGGTTGGGGCTGAAATCTAGACATTGACTAATAAGTGATAGGAAGGAATACTACTTATTTGCAGATAGATGAATTTAATCAAGAAATATGCATTGAGTAGCTAAGAAACTCATTTAGGGAACATGTATTTATAAGGCAAGCTAGGAAGGCCCTGAGAAGAGAGCTCTTGCAGTTACCTTTAAACATCATCAAGTACTAAGCAGGGCTCATTTGGGCTCACAGAGATAGAAGCAGTGGCCACAGAGTCTGCATGGGTCTGCTCTAGGTCCTCTGCATGCATGCTGTAGTTGTTTAGGTTGAGTTTTTTGTTGGACTCCAAACAATGAGAGTGGGTATATCTCTGACTCTTTTGACTGCTCTTGGGACCCTTTTCCTCCTACGTGGTTAGCTCATCTGGCCTTGATATGAGGGTTTATGCCTACTTTTATTGCATCTTGGCATGCTGTGTTCAGCTGATATCATTGGGAGACCTGCTCCTCCATTTCTCTTCAGTCTTTTTAAAAATACAAAATCTTTTAAAAATTCAAAGTTTCTCAACTGTAGGCTCCTGTAAAATCAAAATTAAGTTAAATACTTTCTCACTTCAAGAGAAGAACCAGGGAACGGTAACTATCTGAACAAAGCAAAACCAAACTTCAACAGTGTAAATAACTCAATGTCTAATTACGTGGGATTCACTTACAATCTTCTGGGCTCCTCCAAGGGGTTTGGGGTCACTTCTCTGACTCTGACCTCTGCAGCACATACAACTTGTCTTCTAGGTTCTGATTGGCTCCACTCTCCCACTGCTGTTCTTCTTGGTGGTCATCCCATGGTACTGGCATCTCCAGAATGCTGGGTTTTTCTACTACAACTGGGATGCAGTTTCACCAATAGCCTCTCCTGGGCTCTCTCAATTTGTCAAGCCTCAACTACTCTTTATGGACCCTTCAATCTATACTACGGAGGCTACATTTTCACCAATGGCCTCTCACAGTGTGCCAAGCCTCAGCTGCTCTCCATGATCCCTTTGTGCTTTCAAAACCAGCACGACCTGGGTGACTTACACTACCAAGTTAG
Organism: Peromyscus attwateri; assembly: GCA_902168425.1. Taxonomy (NCBI): domain Eukaryota; kingdom Metazoa; phylum Chordata; class Mammalia; order Rodentia; family Cricetidae; genus Peromyscus; species Peromyscus attwateri. Next base: position 3,513 of record CABHPP010143710.1, read on the forward strand.
GCTACCAGCTCAAGGTACAACTTGGGCCACCTCTGGAGCACAGCTTCTGTATGCTGACTCTCAGGAAACACTTCCCAGAAGATTTCACCCCAATGATGCTGGTATCTTCTTAACCACCACTAATTTCTCAGTTCCAGCTAACCAGCATCAATTGCCCCAGTAAAGCAAAGGTTTCTATTCCATAGTGCTGGTCTCTTGTTAATTATGGCTGACTCTTCAGTACCAGCCGACCAAAACTATAGAATCTTATTCAAAATAGCAAATATGCAACAACTTCATAGTCTTTAAGTAACTCTTAGATTTCCCTCTGTAACTTCACAAGCCAGGCCTCCATCATTTGCATTTTTCTCAACACTCATTTCTTCCAAGCTCCCATGGAACAGCTCACCAAGCTTTGAATGTTCAATGACTTTTCTCACCCAGTGTTCTAAAATCCTTCTACAATCCTCCCAAAAACAACATGGTCAGCTCTGTCACAGAAATGGCCCACTCCCGGTACCAATTTCTGTCCTAACTAGGATTACTATTTCTGTGATAAACCACCATGACCAAAACAACTTGGGAAGGAAAGGGTTTATTAGGTTTATGCTTCCTCATCATTGTTTGTCAAACAGGGCAGGTACCTGGAGGCAGAAACTGATGCAGAGGCCACGGAGGAGTGCTGCTTACTGGCTTGCTCCCCCTGGCTTGCTCAGCCTGCTTTCTTATAGAATCACCCACAATGCGCTGGGCCCTCCCCCACCAATCACTAATTAAGAAAATACCCTACAGGCTTGCCTACAGATTGATCTTCTACAGCATTTTCTTAACTGAGGTTCTCTCCTCTAATATTATTTTTAGCTTGTGTTAAGTTGACACAAAACTAGCCAGAACACCAGCTGAAAGCACAGGAAGAGTGGAGAGGGTGCCTCACATATCAATATATGTCCCAATCTATGTCTGGAGTATAAAGAGCTACCAAGACCAGCCTGGAACCTATTGCCTTGGTCAATAGGAAAAACAGCTCTGCATCACCTCTGTCATCTATGAACTATGGTGCACTTTTAAATGTTTAGATGGATGTCATTTTCATAGCTAAAACAGTCATGAATCCACTGCACATCTGGGTTTAGTATAATCAAATAATCATTTGCATCCCAAATCCCACATCTAACACAATAATTATAAGCATTTAGCTGTATTTATTTATTTCCCATCTTTTTTTTCCTATCCTTTGTCTATTTACATAGTTTTGACAACAATGTACGATTTCCTACTTCTCAACAATCTGAGCATTTTTTCAGATCACTCCACTGTCTTCAACATCCTTTAACTGTCACATAGCATCATATTGATCTAGGTGAGCATGCACCTACAGTGGCTGTCTTAGTCTCGATTCTGATGCTGTGATAAAGGACTCCAGCAAAGGCAACTTATAGGAGAAGGTTTGTCTTGGCTCACAGTTCCAGAGGGACACAGTCCATCACGGTGGGGAAAGCATGGTGGCAGGAGAATGAGGCCCGTTCAGCATACTGCATAAGCAGTCCCAAAGCAGAGAGAGAGAGAGAGAGAGAGAGAGAGAGAGAGAGAGAGAGAGAGAGAAAAGAAGTGGGCGGAGCTATAAAACCTCAAAGCCCTTCCCCCAGTAACAAACTTTCCCCAGCAAAGCTCTACCTCCTAAAGGTTTTACAATCTTCCCAAGCAGCACCACCATCTGGAGACCAGTTTCCAAACACATAAGCCTGTGGGGGACATCTCACAGTCAAGCCACAACTATAGACAGGCACAGCACCCTCTATTTCTTATTTCTATAGCTAGGACTACAATAAATGACTTTGAGCCAATAACTAGGTTTCTTCCTAGCTGTCAGACCTGAGCTTCTCTCATAGAATGGGGGCAATACAAGTTCCTATCTCACAGAATTGGCATTGTGAGATCGGTAAATTAATACACTTAAAGCATAGTAAATGCTCAATGAAATGGAGCTATTGTGGTTAATTGAATAAATCAAAGGATGGAAACCCTGTGTTTCAAAGGGATGATTAAGCATGATACTCAGTTCTCTTAAATTGTATAAGAAAGAAAGTCTCATACGAGCTGTTCGTATGCCAGGCTTGTCTCTAGCAGCCCCACATGAGGTTTTTTTTTTTTTTTAATGGTCTTAGCTGTCCAGCAGCACACACCAGAGATATCCTTTAGTATAATTTATCCAGGAACAGGCAGCTAACGCCAGTGAAAGAAAACAGTGCAATTTCACAGAGGATGAAGGAAGAGAGATGGGCTCCTTTCTGTCCTTGGGAATGGTCCAGAGGATGAAGGGAGAGAAGTGGCTCCCTTCTATTCTTGAGAATGGTCAGTTCTTGCTTATAAATATGCCAAGTATTGCCAATGGAGATTAAGGCCCAATTTTACTAAAACTTTTACATTTGGGGGACACCAAAACCGTGGATTTTTATGTACATTTTCCTGGTTGTCAAACATTGGCAACTCTTCCCATTGTTTCTACAGACCTTGAATCAGTCAATCAAGATGTGTATGTGGGAAAAGTTTGGTCCAAACTCTGACCTTCTGTGCATCTTAAGCCAAAAGAAAACAACATCTCTCCACAGTTCACACCTTGGAAAGAAGGCGGCTCACACCCCGTGCCAGTGTGAAGGCCAGAAGAGAATGCGTGCTCCAAAGTTCAGCTGTTCCCCACATTGTCCTGTGTGTCTCCCATAGCCTGGTCCAGAGCTGAGAACAGCGGCACATGCTCCCACCACAGATGCTCAGCACTTCTCCCCTTTCCTGGGACAGTGGAAATGAACAGGACGAGAGTGTATTATCTCAGCCCCAAGGCTAGGCAGACCCCAGTGAAAGGGCAGAGGATGTTAATTGCAATATTCAGGTACCAAGGGGACCTGGGAAAGGAGAGGCTCTGGGTTCAGGTAACCCCAATAGGGCTTCTAGGACAGGGTTTCTAAACTGGTTGGGGAGGGGAGGATGACTGTGAGAGGAGGCAGAGGTGCTTGCTTTTAGATACTAGGAAAATAAGCCACAGTCAGTTGTTTGTGGATGTAACAGTTTATCCATCCTTGGCTTTGAAAAAGTCTGCATGGTCTAGCCTAATATTTTTAGTTTGTCCTCTTTGGGTCAGGGAGAGGTATGAGATACCAAACACAACTTCCACGTATTCTTAGAGAAAGCAGCCACACAATGGCATGGCTGAACACGTATCCCTGCTTTCCAGCCTTGCCTAAGTCTCTGCACGTATATCTTGCTTTGTTGCTCGCACCAGGCTAGGAGTGAGTCCCTGGCCACCATCCAGGAAGGAACAGGCTCTGTAGAGACAAGATGACAGGCACAAAATCGTGGGTGGGGAGGACGCATGAGGCACCCAAGCCGGCAGATGAGGTGGGCTTCATGAAGAAGCCACCAGCTGGGCTGCATCTGGGGGAGTGTGGGAGTCTGCCAGGCAAAGGCAGGGAGGAAGGATGTTCCAGGTAGCAGCAGCAACATGGGCAGAGGAGGGGATGGTGAAAACTGCTAGTTAACAACAGGAAGGCACCCACCCTCTCGCCACCTCTTCATTCTTGGTCTGATTGCTAACTGGGGCCTTCCCGAGTCTTGGGAAGATAGGACTCTCTGGCCAGCCCCTAAGGATTCCTAGATGTAACCCACTGCCATTCACACCCACAGAACACAGCAAAGACTAAAAAAAGCAACGCCATTAATCCCAGCATTAGAAGAAGATTCCAAAGTTCAACATTATCCTGAGACCATCAACAGCCCTTTGATGTCTTAGAACTTACAGCTTCAGAACCAAGCCACCAGACTATCGAAGCCCAAGACCCCTGGTAAAGCCATGTTCAGGAGCCCCAGCTCCCATACCAGAGCAAGAGTGTGAGAGATCCTCATGAGAACCGCCAGCTGGGCTCCAGCCAGTCCACAAAACCATAGCTTGTCACACAGAAGTACCCAACAGAAGAACGTGAGGGGAGAAAAGAGAAACTACAAGTCTTTGCTTCCTGAAACATTCAGACAAAGGATACAGGAAGTCTCAGCCCACTGAAGGCTTTGCATTCTGTTTCCAGTGTGAGTGGCAATTATCATCAGATCTCTCTCCCTAGTGACCTCGGGCCCGGAAACATTCATATTCTGTGAATTCTATGAATGTTTAGTGAATGAACAAGCTCTATTTCAGATGTCTATATTTCTGTCATTGTTTTCAAGGTTTAGGTTTTAGCACGGAAAAACATTAGTAACTTTTTCTAAAATAAACTAAGATTAGTTCACTTCCACTAACATCCTTCAAGGCAAGGTCAACAAGCGAGTGTGTCAACGCGGATGGTGTCCTGCATTTCCTGTCTTTCCACTTCAGGTGGCATGCCACGCAGAATGCCACGCCTCCAGCTCTCAGGAGATGGCGTGTATTTTCGTATCTGATGCCTGACAGCAAACTCTCGTATGTGATATATAAAAGGCTGGTGACTGGGGTTGGTTGGCCCCATCCGAGCTTACTCCCTCTCCCTTCTTGGTTAAAGCCCTTGACTTTGTTTGAAATCTTACCGCTGCATCTCCAACGTTCTGAGCTTTAAAACTGGTGCAGCCCTGTGACATCACTGGGCCTTAGGAATGAAGAGAGCAACACCTTGGCTGGGGAGCTGTCTGTGAAACCTTTGCTATCCTGATGGAGAGAGCTGTGGCCAGCACAGCATGCACCCCGCTCTGGGAATATCAGTAGCCACAGCAGCCATTTTGCAGCCACGAGGCAGTAAACTAAACCAGTAAGAAGAATAGAGCAGAAAGGATCTGGGCATGAGATGACATCACCAGCAGCTCACCTAAGCCTGGAGTAACTGTCTGTGTTCAAAGCACCAGAGAGTCCCCTTTCTATTACCTGCAGCCAAATGTATTTCTGCATTGATAACTCAGTCGTGCTAAGGTTATAGGCTGGGAAGATAGTCGGTGAATCTCTAGCCTCACAAACATGAGGAGCCAAGTCTGGACCCCTGGAACTAATGTGGAAATCTAGGTGGCGCACACTTGTGATCTCAGTGATAGTGAGATGGGAGGCCGAGACGGGCAGGTCCCTGGGAGCTCACTGACTAACTTATCTAGCCTACTTGGTGAAGTCCTAGCCAATGTCTCAAAAAAAAAAAAAAGGGTAGGGGTGGGGAGATGCCTAATGACATCTAAGATTGTCTTCTGACTTCTACACACACACACACACACACACACACACGTACAACTCACACACATGGGTACATGCACACACGCACGCACACTTACACACAGACACTAGAAGCTCTTGTCGTATCGCGGCTGCCCAAATACAGTTTTCTTCAGACTGGACTATGGTTCATGTGCCCTCTTCATCTACCCTTGAGACAAGTAACATATTCCCAACAAGGACCAGCCCTTTAGGTACTACTCAGCCAAGGGAAAGCCGGCTGCTCAGAGTGACCATCAAAAACCACATCAGATAAAAGATGGCTGGGTGCTCAAAGGCACAGCCAGTTTGGAGAAGTATCTGAGTGGCTGGCAGAGGCTGTCTCCTCTCCCCGGATAGCTGGGGACAGCAACCACATGGCAATGCTTGGAAAACACTTGTAGAAGCAACTTCCATGGCTGTCAAACATCGCTGCCGCGATCTGGCATGTAGTCACCCACAAACCCCCACTTATTGTCCCTCCTGCTCCTCTGTGGTTATCAGAGTCCCATAATTAAGGCAAAAGGAAAGTAAACAATGTCACAGCAAAGGAGATGCCTGTAAAAGGAGTGCAGTTAAGGCAAGACAAACGTTGCTAAAGATAGTGGCACAGCCACTTGGAATCGCTGAGGAGGTCTCTCTCTCCGTGTGTGTGTGTGTGTGTGTGTGTGTGTGTGTGTGTGTGTGTGTGTGTGGTGTTGGTAGCAATTAGAAAGACAGTGATGGGCTGAATATTTAGAGGGCAAATTGACTCTTGATGGATAGCCAGGTAACTTGGAGAAATCACTGCATGGTCAAGCCAGCATGCCAACATGGAGAGCCATACACAAACCAAGGGAAATCTAGACCTTTGTCACAGAAAAGTCAAAGACGAGATGATTGACAGCTCATAGATAAGGCCTCTTCTCTCCAAGCTCTGCCCCTCAGTCACTTCCAAAATGGTTTGTTATGCAAAACAATGTGTATAGATATAGACATATATAATACATACATACATACACACACTCATATATAATGTATGTATGTATGTATGTATGTATAACATGCAAAGGTAGTTAGGCTATTCCACCACTACAGCTAGGGACATAATTGAGATTCCCAGTTAGTGAGTGAAAAGAGGAATACTCTGTTAGTCTAACAAGCCTGCTTGCAATGACCATGAAAATTATAGAAAGGAAAGCATGCTGAGAAACAAGAGAGTGGACAGATGGGATGAAATCAGATTTAGAAATGCAAGTAAATAAACGGGAGCAATATACATTTTAAAATGGTGCATGGCAAAGTCAACTGGAGAGCCACACTTACAGAATAATACTCTTACTTTCAAACATGCAAGGCAACAGTATAGCTGCTTTGAAGCGTCTTTGAGATAGTGGTTGTCTCTGGAGATAAAAGGAGACAGAGAGAGAGACATGGAAGGCTTCATCTGCACCTGTAGTGCTCTGCTGCTGAGGACAACAGTCTCTGTCCCCCCCCTCACCCCCCCACTCACTGCCTCCCGCCACACACTCGCCATATACACATACACATACTGTGCTAGGTAGTCTTATGTCAACTTTCCACACAAACTATAGTTATCTGAAATGAGGGAACTTCAATGAAGAAAATGCTCCACTATTAGCTGTAAAATAAAGGAAAACCATACTACAATCCATAGCCCCAGAGAGGCTAGGTAACAAAGAGAGCTCATGACGGGATACCCGGAATTCCCTGGGAAGGTGAAATAGAAGAGATGTCAAATGTGAACTAAGGGTAGGTAGGGATGGGAACATGAGTGATCCAGGTTGTGGGGGCGGGGTAGTCCTGAAAGAGACTACTGGAAATGGGGTGGATTTCAGGGTCAGGTGAAAACCTGGAGCAAGGGAATCTCCCAGGAATCTACAATGATGATCCTAGCTTAGACTCCTAGCAATAGTGGATACATAGCCTGATCTGGCCATCTCCTGTGACCAGATTGGTGCCTAGCCTAATTGTCACCAGAGGGGCTACATCCAGCAACTGATGGAAACAGATGCAGAGACTCACAACCAAACATTAGGCAGAGTTTGGGGAATCCTCCAGAAGAAGGGGAGAAAGGATTGTATGAGCCAGAGTGGTCAAGGACACTACAAGAAAACTCACAGAATCAACTAAGCTGGGCTCATAGGGGCTCACAGAGACTGAACTGACAACCAGGGAGCCTCCATGGGACTGACTTAGGCACTCTGCATATATGTTACAGTTGTGTAGCTTGGTCCTCTTGTAGGACTCCTAACAGTGGGAACAGGGGCTGTCTCCGACTCTTTTACAGACCTTTGGGACCCTGCTCCTCATACTGGGCCTCCTTTCCCAGTCTTAATACATGGGGAGGTGTCTTACTGAAACTTGTTATGCCATATTTTGTTGATACTCATGGGAGTACTGCCCTTTCTTAAGAGACATAGGAGAGGAGTAGATTAGGGGGTAGGAACAGAAGGGGGAAGTGGGGAGGGGCTGGGAGGAGAGGAGGGAGGGAAAACTGCAGCCAGGATGTGAAAGAAAGAAAGAAAGAAAGAAAGAAAGAAAGAAAGAAAGAAAGAAAGAAAGAAAGAA
>CABHPP010143710.1:11353-56517 GCA_902168425.1 Peromyscus attwateri
AGAGAGAGAGAGAGAGAGAGAAAGAAAGAAAGAAAGAAAGAAAGAAAGAAAGAAAGAAAGAAAGAAAGAAAGAAAGAAAGAAAGAAAGGCAGGCTCCATTAGTCCACAAGTTCTGGCTGTTTCTTAATTAGTGATTAATGGTGGAGGGCCCAGCCTATTGTGGATGGTGCCATCCCTAGGATGGTGATCCTGCATTCTACAAGATAGCAGGTTGAGCAAGCTAGTAAGCAGCACCCCTACATGGTCTCTACATCACCTCCTGCCTCCAGGTTCCTACCCTATTTGAGTTCCTGTCCTGACTTCCTTCAGTGTCAAACAGTGATATGGAAGTATAAACTGAATAAACTCTTTTCTCCCCAACTTTATTTTTGGTCATGGTGTTTCATTGAAGCACTAGTAACCCTGACTAACACACACACACACACACACACACACACACACACACACACACACAGTTGTTTTGTATGCTTGAAGTGTCTTATAATCCCATCCCTTGTAAGACTGAGACAGGAGGATTACAAGTTCAAAGGCAGCTTGATCTACATACTGAGTTCTAGGCCAGCCAGGGCTATACAGTGATATTCTGTCTCAAACATAAACCAAGAAATGAAAGTCTGAGAAATTGCCACAGAGGAAGTCAAGAAGCCATCAAGACACGATTACTAGATGACATGCTACAGCATCCTGGATGGGACCCTGGAGTAGAAAAGAGAAATCAGGAGAAGGCTAAGGAAATGTGGAAAAAACAACTGTGGCTTGTACTTGATGGTAAAGTCTCAATATTAGTCCATAAATGTTAAGAACTGTGCTCTGGGAATTTAAGATGCCAATGATAGGGGAAATAAATGTGGGGCATTGTGGGAGCTCTTTCCTTTTCTATGACTGCTGCAATTTTCTGTAAATGGAAACCATTCTAACATATTAAGTCAGTTTCATAAGGAGCAAGGTGTCCAGGTGTGCTGTTACAGTCAGGTGACTATAGGTAGCAATTATGAAATGTTCATTTGAAAACCAGCTTGAATAAAGGGTTCTGAATGTTCTCACCGCAAAGAAATGGTAAGTGGTTGAAAAGATAGGTGCTCAACATGCTTTAAACATCATAAAACATATATACATATATAGTATCTTATTAACGTGTATTAATTTTACATTTTAGTATATCTATTAAAAACTTTAAACCCAGCTCTGGGGTGGCTAAGGCAGGAAAACTACAAATTTAAGGTCAGTTTGGACTACACAGCAAGACCCTGTCTCAAAAAACAAAGTATTGAGAAACAAACTAGTTTTTTTTTAAATCACAGTGAGATGCCACTAGAGTGTGGATTTTCTCTTTAAAGAGTATTAAATATCGCTGGGCTGGGCTGCAGCTCCATGTGGATCCAGCATATTTGAAAGGAATTGTAAACCCCAGAACAACCTCAGACACAATGGACAGTCATGGAAACCCAGCACCAGCCCCAACTTGGAGCTCCATACAAGGCTGAGTAAAGCCAGGTTGCATGGGCAGATGGGGCTGACCTCAATCCTCCCTCCCAGATGTCCATTCAAGCTAACATCACCTCAGACCCTCCTGACTATGACAAGGGAAGGTGACCTCAGCCAGGACAAGAGCTCCTTATCCAGGAGTCACCTAAGCCTTGTTGTTACAGCCAAAGCTATCAGCATCTGAGAAGTCAAAAGGACATGGGGGATGGCCCAAGGCTTCTACAAGAGTAACCAGTACAGTCCCTAAAATACGACTGGCCAGTGGGGAAGAGAGAGGGAAGAGCTGTCGCTAGGGTGACCCAGGAAGATCCCACCCCAGCTACATAGTGAGTGGGACAATCAGGAAGTGCCAGATGTATCCAGGGAAGGAGACTGGGAGACAGGACAAGACTGCCCCGTTTCACCCCTTGCCTTGTTCCTCTCCCTCAAAGGAAATAAAAGCCTTGCCTTCTGGAAGATACACAAAACATTTTAATTATCTAATCGTAGTAAATATTTCCCCCACTAAACTATCCCCCCCGAAAGGGAAGGAAACAGGAACCAGGCAGAGAGTGTCTAAGATTCAGGAGGGCTCTCTCATCTAAGCAAGCCAATAGGACAGAGCTGATACACTTCAGATCTGCACTCGGAAAGACACATTGGAGGCAAAGAGACCTGCACACAGTGTGTAGGAATACAAACTCAGAACGGCCAATGTCAACCTGCTTCTCTTGGCAGTACTCTTCTAAGTGTGCCCTAGCAGCTCACAGCACCTAACTGCCACTCAGTGGTGTTGCCTTACCCCCATCCTTCATCACACTAGTACCCCAAAATAGGAGACTTCCTGTATGCTCACTGGAAGCAACTTAATCCGGTTTTGTGTGTGATGGACACCCACAGCAATGAGTGTCAATCCATAATTTCATTTTCATTTTCTGGATGCTTTCTGTGTGCTAGGTGCAGCTCTGGGCATCAGGTTTTCAAGGGTGACCTAATTAAGATTCTCACTGTCTTGGAGATGAATTCTAATCGGCAAAACCATAAACACACAGGTGGATAGGATAACCTCAGACAGTGCTAGAAGCAGTCAAGAGAATGCAAAGGTAGGCGTGGAAAGGGATGCTCAACGGAGGGACAGGTCACTATAGGCCCGTGTTTGGATGGACCTCCAGAAGGCTGAGAACATATCAGCACTGCAAAAATCAGGGGCAGGAGAATCAGAGGAGAGGAAAGAGCAAGGCAACACAGAGACCAGGGTGTGGGAGATGCTGTGATAAAGGGGGGCAGTGACAGCATGGGCAGAGCCAGATTCTAGGGAGTGAGAAGCCCACGTTAGGGGGTGGGGGTGGGGGATGCCCTGCTAAGATTAACAGGGACCCAAAAGAGCCTTTTAAAGGGACAGCATTCTGGTCTCATGAAAGCCTTCCGATCTCTCTGGGTTGGGAAAAAGTAGTGCAGGGCACCAAGAGAGCAGAGAAACTCGGGGCTGTTCCAAGAATTGACGGTGGCCTAACATCCAAAACTATGAGTGGTACGGTTCCCTTCCCTTCTTTGTTGCCCATTGTTTCAAATGAAGTCCCACTTCTATTTTGCCAAGTATAGCAGAGGCCTTAATAGGGATATAGTGATACATGGTGGGTATTAAGCTGGGATAATCCCTCAGGCAGGGCGAGAGAGGCTGCGAAATTAAGGAGCCAGGCACTCGGCACATATCCATATAATGATAGAAAGAGGAGCCTCATGAACACGGCCTGCCCTGAAGGTGAAGGTGACTAGATTGCAAAATAGGACATCTCATCCAGTGTAGCCACAGAAGTGGATGGGTGGGGTACTACAGCTGTCTTCATTTAGAAAGAGGAAGTCTTCAATGTAGAGAAAAAAAAGGCCTCTAGTCTTCTCTCTGCTCAGCCCAAGGATCAACACCCCCTACCCAGCCTCCTTTCCCACCAACCTTCATTCCTGTCACTGGGAGCCAGAGGTCTGTTTGATCCCAAGAATCAGAGCTACAAACCTGAAGAACCACAGGATCATAGAAACTGCAGCCATCGCAGATGTGGGGTGGATGAGTTCATCTTGTTGTTGCAAGGGCTCTTGGACAGTCAGAATTAATAGTGCATAATCAGAAGACCCTGCCATCATTGCTCCGGGGGTGGGGTGGGGTGGGGTGGGGGTGCCTTGAAGCCTTAGTTAATAACAGTGAAGAACCTATGACTTAATCCACACACGAGAACATGACCAACATTTACCCTTGTGCTCACTGTATCCTCCCACGACCACTAGCCTGAATTTTGTGTTTTCTTCTTTCGGAATACAACAGGGTGTTGTTGAGGGTTAGATGTTTTCAGGTTTTATGAGAAGGGTCTCTCTCTCTCTCTCTCTCTCTCTCTCTCTCTTTCATTGTTTTCTTTAGGAATCTCCTTTCTGTTGCCATTATTACTAAGCTTCACCCTCATCCTGTGCATCTATAATTTGCTACTTCATAGTATTCTATTACTCTCATAGTCCCTGTATTTTCCAAGTTTTATTTATTATTAATATGTTTGTGTGTGCATGCATGCACACATGCATTTGTTGGGGGGGTAGTTACATGGAGACATGTAGTTGCAACGAGAAGATTAGATACTCCACCTAAAAATCATGGCTCAAATCAGTTGTGAAATTAATCTGCACAGGATCAGGGAAGAAATTGAATATACTCTGATACAGTGTGGGAAGGTAAAAAGAAAATACAAGGGCAAAGATGAGCAAAAGCCTTAATAAAAAGGAAAGTAATTCCTGGAGTCACTGTCAAGGTCACAGAGTAGAAATATTCAGACTAAGTGTGCTATCTGTAGTCCTTCTAGAAATCAGGAGTGGGGTATGCATGCAGAGCATCCCAATAACCAGTTCTCACAAACTGAAAATAGGGAAGCCAAAGGTCACGAGAGGGAAACCCTGGTGGTTGAGAGCAGTGGGGAACACAGGTGTCTCTAAGCACAGGTCTCTGAGACCCAGCACACTTTGCAAAGTCCATGTCATCTCCCAGTGAGTCTTAGCAGGGGGGGGGGGGGGGGGGAGGCAGAAATCGGTCAGCCAGCCTGCGTTTCTGGGTGGGCATGAGGCTTAATTGGAATCTTTGCAGAGACAAAAATCATTTAGCGCATTTTATTCCTGAGATGTTTTCTAAGTGACTTTAGCGTGTCTCTAAGGAAAGGGAGCAGAAATAAATACCCCAGCCTTGGCCTCCTCAGCGAGAGGAGTGGGGGTAGAAGATGGATTTGAGGGAGCCTAATGAAGGCAAACTTCTCTCATTATAGCGAGATGAAGCAAAGGGTAGCTAACGTGCTATGAGTCAGGAAATTGCTCTCTCGTGGCTTTCCCTGTAACCCTTCTGAGGCTTTTTCTCTGCCTGCTAAGCACAGTTCAATTTCTTCTCAGACATACAATGCATTTGCTGAGGCAATGGAGGATCTGGGCTCCATATAGGGACCTAGATGCTCAGTGTTCATAGACAGAGCCCAAACCTGGAGGATCTGGGCTCTGGGTCATATAGGGACCTAGATGCTCAGTGTTCATAGACGGAGCCCAAACCTGGTAGAACCACAGTACTATATTGGCACATCTGCATTGTTAATTGACACTGGAGGGTGCTGCATAAGTCTCTTCACTACAATTCCTTTGTAATAACAATGTGCAACAGTTTCTCTACGTGAATTAAGGCAATCATAATGACCTCACATGATTAAAAGATGAACGTGGCTGTCATGCGGGAGGTTCAGCCCTTTACTTATTGATCTCTCTCGATTCCCTGTCTTCATGCTTTACTGCTGCAAGGATAAACTGCTCTTAAATCATTCTAAATGGAGTATCTCGCGTGTTGCGTGTTGCACAGAACTCATTCCAACTCGGATGCAGAACAGGCCATCGCCATGGTCCATCTGACTGCAAAAGTCATGCTGTCTGACATAGGTCCACATGGAACAGATTCCACAGGGAATAAGTCAGTGGTATCGTTCAAGGATTTAAGATTAAACACTTTGCGCTAAATGGATTATCCTCTCAGAAAGCTTTTCCACCTGGATAATCATCATAAAGATTCTGCAGCTTAGGTTGTTACTAGACAACAACTCGGGCCTCAGGAGAGATGAGCAGCCGCAACACTGCACACGAGGCTAGCGAGAATTTGGGCCTCTCGTGTTTTAAGTACATGCAAGTTTTCAAGAAGAAACATGATTAAAAAATGAGTTTTCACCAGGGTACATCAGGTATGAGACATTTCACCAGATTTGCTAACCATTGGTTGCAACAACAACAACAACCAAAAAAAAAAAACCCAAAAACAAAAACCGGTGAGTACTAACTGTAACAGCAACCAAAATCATGTATAGAGAAACGGGCTATTGTTACGTCAGATGGGAGACATCGTAAGATCTGTGAGATAGTATCATTCAATTTCTCTTATAGTTGCAGCTTTGTGTTTCAATTTCTCTGTTTATTAAATAAAGCAAATGCTACACAGAAGGTGTCTGACACCTGGTCCTCAGAAAGCGTGAGCTGCTGCTGTTCCCATGGCTGCCTTTGCTGTTGTTTTTGTTGCTGTGTCCAAGCCATGGATTTAGAACATCCCTGAAGGCCACCTAGCATCTATCCTTGGGTTCTTGCAGGTGAGAGGCTTGAACACTCTGCTTTAGGGGGGCAGAGCTACCTCTCCATCCCTTCAGCCACAGTCCCTCCTGCCCCGGAGCTGCATCCCAACTGTTCACAGGAGCCATTTCTGCTCAGCAAGGCCGATCAGAATTGGTGCTTTCTAATCATTAAGAACTTGGGGAAGAAAATCGTTTGCATTCTTTTTGAGGAAGTACTCCATCTGTGGATAGGCTGACTTCCAGGTCTGTCTCCTCATGGAACTCATGTGAATGCTGTCAGTTAATTTAGCTGCCCAAGAGCCTTAGAAAACAAAATCTGCAAGGCCAGGGTTATCCCATAGCCCATCCCATAAATCCCAGGATCTCCATGGGCTTTGTGTTTATTATACACATATTATAAACTCATATTATAAACCTTACCATTGTGTCTGGTCACATGGTCTTGTGTGGCTTGGAAAGACTGGTAGATGAAGCTGCAGCTTCATTTCTCTTCCCTGGAGTTGAGGTAAAATTCTGTATTTTGTTCATTTTATTATTTTTTGTTGGATTTTAATTCTTGAACATTTTGAGAAGGGTGAAATTAGGCTATCTCTGAACTATTAAGAAAAATAAAATGAAGCTAGGCACTTACCCATAGCTCTATCACCTAGGAGGCTGAGGCAGGAGGATTGCCCTGAGTTCAATGCCAGGCTAAGATATATAGGAAGTACCAAGCCAGGGCAGACTACACAGCAAAACTCAACTCCCCCCCAAAAGAAAGCCACAAACAAACAAAATCATAATGGAAAGATGAAGTTGGAACTTGCACTCAGAGTCAGTGAAGGACAGGCTCCCATCAGGCAGGGATGTTGTGGATCCTGACAGACATTGGCAGGCTCAGCAGGAAGAAAGCCTGCTGGAGGGAGAATTGAGCATTGGGATCCCATCCTTGAGAATCCAAAAGAAATTAAGGAATAGAGAGCTAGTGCCTATGCTGGGTTAGCTGAGGTCAAATGGATTTAGACCACAAAGATGCCAATTCCCCCAGGAACTAGTAAACTTGATAGAAATACAGACACCTCTAGGTCCTTCCTTACCATGAGACAAAACAGTTGACATCTATTTGGAAGAATAATCATCAAGACATTGGAGAGTCACTGGGCCTTTTCTCTCTCTCCAACGTGGCCAGGTGAATAAATCTCCATTTTCTGCTTTTCACTATTAACAAAAAGAATAATCATTCAAGAAGAGACTGAAACTTTTGTTTGAAAAAGAAGAAAATAGATGTGTGTCTCTTAGATAGAAATATGGATCTGTCCTGATCAAGACAGTGAGCCACAGGAAGAGGAAAAGGCAAGTGGATTCGAGGAGCAGAGGAGGAAGTCTTTGAAAGCCAAATAATTATGCAAGGCACTTAGCAAACCTAAAGTGTGACATTTCAGCATCATTTTCCAAGAGTTTGGCAACTTTGACATGGGAAAGGGCTTTGAATGTATGCCATCACAGCTGGAAACAATAGAGAAAAAAAACAGACTGGTATGATTACATAAAACTACCGAGTGAACAATACTAAATGGACTCAGTAGGTTGTATGTGTCTGTGTATATCAGAGAGAGCGAGAGAGCGAGAGAGAGCAAGAGAGAGCGAGAGCGAGAGAGACAGAGAGAGAGAGAGAGAGAGAGAGAGAGAGAGAGAGAGAGAGGTGCAATTAAAAGAGAGGAGATCATAAATTTAAGAGTGAACTGGGAGGCATGGGAGGAGTTGGGCAGGGTGGACATGATGTAAATACAGTACTCCTGCATGCAATTCTCAAAATTAAAAGACAGTATTTCTGAAGAGGTAAAATAAAACAAAACTAATGTTAAAGGAATAACAGAAAACTAGAGAGAATGCCTTCACTATTTCTGTAAAACAAGCTGAGGATGGCCTTACATAGGCAAAGCTATTAGAAATCAATAAGGAAGCCGGGCAATGGTGGCACACACCTCTAACCCCAGCAGTCAGGAGGCAGAGGCAGGTGGATCTCTGTGAGTTTGATGCCAGCCTGGTTTACAGATGAGTTCCAGGACAGGCTCCAAAGCTATACAGAGAAACCGTGTCTCAAGAAAAAAAAAAAAAAGAAAGAAAAAAAAAGAAGAAAAAAAGAAAGAAAAAGAAATCAATAAGGAAACCACTCCATTGGAATGAAATTACCAAGAGGGGCTTCACATATAGAGGTCTCACATAGACAGGCAAAGACTTTGCCACTAAATAATTGTAAATCAGTGAAGCTTCTTGTATTTATATATGCATTTATTTATTACCAAGTGTGTATAGATGCAATGTGCCTATTTGGATGTACACACCTAAGTGCACATATAGGTGTGTGGTGGTTTGAAAGAAAATGGCGCCCAAAAGGAGTGGCACTAATGGGAGGTGTGGCCGTGCTGGAGGAAGTGTGTCACTGTAGAGGAGGGCATTGAGGTTTCATAGATGTTCAAGCCACGCCCAGTGAGACAGTTTACTTCCTGTTGCCTATAGATTAAGATATAGAACTCTCAGCTCCTTCTCCAGCACCATGTCTGCCTGCATGCTACCTGCCATGATGATAGAGGACTAAACCTCCGAACTGTAAGCTAGCCCCAATTAAATGTTTTCCTCAATAAGAGTTGCGTGGTCATGGTGTCTCTTCACAGCAATAGAAACCCTAAAACATGGTGTCAGAGGAAACTCTGCAGAGTGGGTTCCAGGGTCTAAACTCACATCCCAGGCTTGTGTGACAAGAGCCTCTATGTGCTGAGCCATCTAAATGGTTAATAATAGCCTTTATTTATCTTAATTATAATGTCTGAAAGGACTGTCGTCAATAGCCAGTATTGTGAAGTTCTAGAAAAAAATAAAACTGTAACATCCACTTAAAGGGAAAAAGTTGGTTAAATTGTACAGGATGGTTTGACTGTGGGGTTGTTCCTTGGGGTCTTTAGGAAATTGATTGATGACCCCAGTAGATAGCAACATCCTCTCTATATAAATAGCACAACACTTGTATATAACCTATGTACATCTTTTCATGTATGCTAAATTATGTCTAGATTACATACCATGCCTAATCCATGTAAATGTCATATAAATCATTGTTTTGATGTGTCATTTAAAGAACAATGATGAGAAACTAATCTCTTTTTAGTACACATGCCACATTTTAAAAAATATTTTTCATCAATGTGATAATATATATACACATAAAAACTACATATGTAGGCGCACATTTATTTGTAAATCATATATCACCAAATTATATATATATATATGTATGTATGTATACACACACAAATCAAGTGCACACATCTTTTAAGCCAGCAATCCTTCTTCTAAAAATAAATCTTAAATGAAAGGATATTTATTACAGTGTTAATTAGATTATTGAAGAACCAGAAATAAATGCTAAACAGTTGATCAAATCAGTAAAACACATTCGTGTCCTGAAATAGTATGTAATTGTGGAGATGAGGCTGTACTCTATTTGAAGTGACTATGTTATGTAAGGTTTTAGCTTTTGGTTTGTGCCTGAATGATTCCACCTCATAAAACAGCAGCCACCTCCATTTCGAGTATAAATGCAGAGGCTAAATGACTGTATGTCTTATGTGCACATCTGTCCAGCAGGAACCATAAAGCACAGGCTGATTAAAAAAAAAACCTACACAAAATAATAGCACCTATAGATTTACCAATTTAAATCAGGAACATGTTTTCACATGAGCATAGCAAAACTGTATTGGAAAATCAGACCTGTGAACTTAACACACCATACTGAAGCATAACACCCTTCATCCAATACTATAAAGAAAAAGAAAAAAAAGGAGCCCAAGACTGAGGTGTGACAGTCATCCTAACCCACTAAGCATTTGTCACAAGCCTCCTCCAGGAAAAATGCCACAGTAAAAGACCTGTGTCTCTGCCCCTGGGCTCAGCTTAGTTACTCCTGCCAGTGACCTACAGCTCACTTTAAAGTGACACTCTAAATGGCCTGCCACCTAACCTACATGGGACAAGTCTGTGTCTTGAACCAGCCTTGCCCTTGGAGCCATCTCTGTGCCTCTCAGAACAGCTCTGTGCAGGGCTCGTCAACAGGAGATGTAACTACTGTGTGACTCCCGCCGTCTCTGTGAGCACTCTGCCTTTAGTAATGCCTCCATAAATAAACTCGTGTGTGAATGCAGTATATGTGTTTATACATGTGTGTACATATACAGTCACTGTGTGAAATTAATGTGAGATCTGAAATATATATGTGTATATATACATATATATTAGTGATCAAGACTGGAATAAAAGAACCTGTGACTAATCAGTGGCAATCACATCAGTGAAATCGGTAGTCCTTGAATTAAAGCCATGGTAATTGCTGTGGCTTGTGAAATCATTGTTATTTCATAAACCCTGGCACTGTGGAAAGGCACAAACACGTCCATCTATGTTTCTGACACTCACAAGAATCTCTGCTGAAACTTACCCCGAATGGGTAAGATGGACACTTGAGTTAGAGTTGGAAAAATAAACCAGTTGGCTCACCACTAAAGCGAGGCTGAGAAGGACCAGCACAGAAGGAAGCATGGAAGCAGAGAATCCCCCTTTCAGCAGGGTGCAGGAAAGAAGGCCAGACTGAGGATCAAGCTTTGCAAGACATCCTCAGCTCCCCGTGGCTAAGACAAGAACCCAGTCTCCCTTCAATTTTGGCACTGTAAAAAGAAGCAAGGTGTAAACACTGAAGAGAAACAGGTCAAGTTATATGTGATCAGAGAGGAGTTGGGGAGGATTTTATCCTCTAAAAATGCTCTGTAAATTTGAAGGTAGAATGTGAGGAACTCATTGAAGTTAACAAAGCCATGTGCTGGAAGATTTGCTGGCATCTTATTTTCCTGGTGACTTCAGTTAGATAATAAGGACAGAGGATCCAGTCCCAGCATACTCCTGCCTGCCCATCTGCCTGTTCCCACACTGATGGTCTGGTTCCGAGAAACTCAGGGCATCCACCTCTGAGAAAGACATTCACCCCAATGGCCACATGAGCTTTTGGGAGACATGAACAATTGGAGCAGCCAATGAACACCTATCGAGAGGAGCTGTAAGGAGAGAAAATGCCAGCCTGTGAGCACACAGAGAAAACTAGAAAGCAGCTAGATGCTAACACTAAATTCTCAACCTCCAGGGGTCCAGAGGTTGTAAAAGAGTAAAAGACATGGGGTGGGGCAGGGATTAGGCAATAAAAGAGAGAGTGGGAAGGAGACAGTCTGGGAATTTGGGTACCATCTCTGTCTTGGTATTGACTGGTGCCACTCAGTACACAGACTGCACCGTAATGAAGTGTAAGGTTGTTAGCAGGCCACTATGGCAACCATCTTAGAGCTGACTAGTTTTAGTCAAATGAACTTCTAGCCTGTGTGCATCTTGTCCTCAGAGCTAGACAAGATTAGGGCAGAGGGGCATAAACAAGGTTAGGGCAGAGAGGAATTTCACTTGGGTTACATGGGCAGTACTTGGGGAATGAATCACCCCTTTTGTTTTACATTCACTTCTTAAAATAATTGACACTTTAAATCAATCTGTCTATCTATCTATCTGTCTATGTATCTATCTATCTATCTATCTATCTATCTATCTATTTATTTATCTATTTAGCATGTATTTCACTTTCATGTACGTGGACAAAAGAGTTCATTGGATCCCCAGTGAAACTGGAGTTACAGAGGTTGTGAGCCACCATGTGGGTGCCAGGGATTGAACCTGGGTCCTTGGAAGAGCAGCCAGTGCTCTTAACCACCGAGCCATCTCTCCAGCCCCTACTCTCATTCTGGATGGGTGCAGAAAGGCAAAGGTAGAGCTTCTCTAACTTCAGGCTGAATGTGGTTGTTGTTAAAGGACTCACCGGAAGTGTAAATTTCTCCTAGCTTGTCTTATAAATAGGTTTGGTTATTGCCTGGTTGTGGGCCCAGCTGTTTATATCCCTAAAGGCCCATCATTCGTAACTTTATAGCCTCCAGCCTTTTACTTAAGAGGAAGACCAGACATTTGAAGATGTCTGGCCCCACAAGCAGAAGCAGGCCTAGAAACAGCACGTGGCAAAAACCAGCTGAATGTTTGATAGATTCTCGTTAACCAGTTTTAAAAATATCTTGGGCAAAGATGGCTGGAGTTTGATTATAGAATCAGTTTTGTTTTGTTTGTTTTTTATTTGTTTGTTTTTTAAAGCCTAGGAGTATTTGCAGAAGCTTCCAATTTCTAAATGCCACAGATGTTTACACAAAATCAAGAGGGTGTCTACCTTGTTTCTGGGTAATACGACCTTTAAAAGAAGCCAGAAATTGGATCCTAGAGAAAGAAGAATCACTGCGAACCGCAGGGCAGATCCTCTCAGCTGCTCCGCTCTTTCTGCTGTGTTATCTGCTGGGAGTGGGCTTATCCTTGGAGGATGAGTGGTCTGCACTTGTTTCTCCGGACACTCTTTCTTCCAGAGTCCCTCCATTTGTTTGTTTGTTTGTTTGTTTTCCAGCATGCACACTGGCTGCAGCCAACCTGTGAAATCTCTATGGCATCGCTAATGAGAGAACAGGTGGATTCCCACAGTTGCAGGGCCATCTTCCAAAGGACAGCACTGACCTCAGATGCTTGGCCACCTACGAAGGGCAAGCACCAAAATCTTGGCTGTCCTCTTAGCCTTTTGATCCTCCTTGGTTCTGATTGCTGAGCCTCAGCTAAGGAACATGGACAGGCTGGTTCTGCAGGTTTGCAGTGGAGCCACTGGGTTTTAATCCTAACATCTGCAATTTCTTTGAGGCAAGTTTTTAATATGCAGAGAGAATGGAGAGAGTTTGCCCCTTTGTTGGGGTTTATTTTTCTCTTGGACTCTTGGTTCTGTACTATATTTCTCTCTTATTTCAGCTACATGGTGCTCTATAGACCACATTTTTCTACTTTGTGGACAGCTTTAAAGAGATTCATTTAACCCTACTTGGTGGCAACCTAACACAGGGCAGTGGGAGAGCCAGAGCATCATCCCAGGTGAGGCTGACCCTGGACAAATCTTAGTAAACTTTCTCTTTCTTTATTGTTTCTCTTTTATCTTGAACATGCACTGTGCCTCTGACTAAGAAAGAATCCATTCGATTCTGTGGGAAAGAAGAGAGAAACCATCTTACAGGGAAGACAGGGGCTGGAGAGATGGCTCAGCTGTTAAGAGCACTGGCTGCTCTTCAAGCAGACCTGGGTTCAATTCCCAGCAACCATATGGTAGCTCACAACTGTCTGTAACTCCAGTTCCAGGGGTCTGACACCCTCACAGACATACATGTAGGTAATAAATAAATAATTTAAAATTTTTGGTTGGGCGGTGGTGGCACATGCCTTTAAACCCAGCACTCAGAGCCAGGTGGATCTCTGAGTTTGAGGCCAGCCTGGTCTACAGAGTGAGTTCCAGGAAAGGCTCCAAAGCTACACAGAGAAACCCTGTCTCAAAAAACCAAATACATATATATGTATATAATAGTGGTTGATTTGGGCACACATCTTCATGTCAAGTTTGGTCATCATTCAGACATATATAAACATAACGACTGCACATCCTTATGTGGTCTATCTCAAATGCATCTATGCTGTTGAATGCATCAATAATGAGTAAATGAATGAAACGAGATTATGTTTCTTAAATACTCTGATGAGCATGCTATCATAGGTCCTGGTTGAACTTTTATCACTGTAGAAAAAGTTGCTACCTGTTCTTCACGATAGTGGCATAAATGGACAGATGGACTAGAATTAAAGTTAAGAAACTACATTTGCACATCCCTTTTACCCATAGCACAAGAACGACAACAAAATCCACAGGCAGGCAGGACCAACGAATGCTTAAAGAACACAGCAAAAGAGAAAATGCTGAACAAAAGGTTCTGTGCATTACAAAAAGATCCAACATCACTGAAATATTTCTTTCAAAGGTAGTTCATTTAAAAATATGTCTCCATGTCAGTAAGAGTGGAAGCTGCATAAAGGAGCAAAAATCAGGGCATTGCCAGTTGAAGATGAATTAGAAACAAGTGTAAAGTTTCTCTGAAATTGTCTAGTAATGGACCAGGGAAACAAGAGTATGTTTTACCAACACAGCCAGTGCTGGTGGGTGTATCACCAACCACTGGGGAGGGAAATAGAAACGGAAAGGCAAGGCGAAGTTGTTAACCCCAACCTTTGTTGGAGACAGGCTAGCTAGGAAGAGCGGCTGGACACTAAGATGGGCAGGCGCTCTCCTGGTCCAACCGCAAATATTAATATACTTTATGTGAGTGACGATTTCATCTGGATAGTTCAGCAATATTGACATGTGTTCAGTTGCCCCGAAAGTGCTGATTTCCACTTTAACGGGATGCTCACTTTCTGTTATAGGGAATTAGGGAGGCATGTTCTCTAAACTACCTGCAAGCTGTCAATTATTCCTCCAGAACTTTTCTTGATTAAACTTCCGGTCTTTGGGAAACAAACATCTTGTATGATTCCAACACACACTTCCTACATTCAAAGAATGGTTAAAACTGACATAAATAAAATACATGGGGGGAGGGAGATTAACCAAACACCAAAGCTGCCTTAGTGCTATGCCATACTTGGTTTGCTTTAAATTCTAAGCACTTCAAAAGCACTTTTTGAGTCAGACAGCTTCCAACATTAGTAATCTTTGTCACGGTCTACTCAAAACTGCTAATCATAAAATGTTAATTTTTGTGCTGGTCTATTAGTCAGCTTTCTGTTACTGTAACAAAATACCTAAGGTAGTTTATCTATAAAGAGAGGGGAAAGTTCATTGCTCATAGTTTGTAGTTGCAAACCCATGATGAGCCAGCCCTATTAGTTCAGACATCTTCTTAGTACCGCAGATGGTAATGGACAGGGGGATGTGTGTTAGTAAGTCACACCATGACACACAAGAAATGAGAGCGTGGGTCTCAGCCCCTCCAAAGGCCGCCTCACAATGACCAAGAGCCTTCCCACTAGACTCCATTTCTTCAAAGCCCATAGCACTTCCCAATACACTATCCTGGAAGTCAAACCTTTCCATGTGAACTCCAGTGGGGGGGGGTGCTCATATTACACGCTCACCACACAGCAATCAGTTGTTATTCTAAACATTTTATATATTGTATTCATTTTCCTTAGAACAGTATTTTGAGATATCAGTTCCACATTCACTTTGAGGAAACTAAACCATGGTGATATGAAGAAACCTAAGGTTAGGAATCTCATGAATGGCAGAGGCAGGGTTCGAACCCAGTCCACCTGAATGTGGCAAATATCCTTAACTGGCATTATGTCATCTTCAACCTTAGCTACTCATTACAATTGCTTGGGGAGTTTTAAAATCTCCAGTGTTTCAGTCCCCACCCAGAGCAGGTAAGTCAGAACTCACGGGAACAATGCCAAGCTACTATGTCTTTCAATGCTATGGGTGATGAGATGTGCAGGCAAATCTGAGGGTCACAGCACTCAGCCAAACTGTTTTTATGAAGCTAACTTTGCCTTCAATGTGCTGTGGCTTTGCATATTTTCAAATGAAACTTGATACTGATTTGAAACTAATTGAATCTGTAAAACATGTTTTGAGTTTCTGGTTGAGCAGAAGACTGACTCAACAAGATTACCTAAATTAAAAACAAATAAAACCCTCCAATTCATAAAATATATGAGATTCACTAAAAATAAATGAATACAAAACAAGAGACAGCAACCTCAGGCAGATATAAAGTACAAAACGATCAATAAACAGAGAGTATAGCAAATATGTGAATAAATATAAATGCCCACTATAAAATGGTAACAAAATCTTAAATGATCAATAACTTTAAAAAAATACCCAACAGATAAAGGGGTCAGAGAGATGTCTTGGTGGCTAAGAAAACCTGGGTTCAATTCCCAGCACTCACAGGGTGGCTCACAATTGCCTGTAGCTCTAGTGGGGATTCTGACTCCCTCTTCTGGCCTCAGAGGGAACCAGGTATGCACAGCGTGCACAGACATATATGCAGGCAAAACATCCATACACATAAAAATAAATAAAATAAATAGAAATAAAAATAAAACAGATAAAGTCCAGTGGCATATGACAAAAGAGGATGATAAGAACTGAAGTGTTCTGAGTTGTCATTTGAAAAGCAAAGATGATGTGTAGACATGTGTAAGGACCCATATTGAAATTTCTGAGATTATGCTAAGGCATGGAAACAGAGTATAAAACCAATTACTCGAGGAAGGACTAAGAAAACTAAAAAGTGTAACCCCCAAAGAACATGAGAAAAAGAAACCACACAGAAGAAATAGAAAGTGAAAATGGAGACACAAACTTAAGTAGACCAGGATTTAAGTAAGTAAAGGGATTGATGAGCCATTTAAAATCAAACATTAGACTAATGTCAAAAAAAAAAAAAGGAAAAAGGAGAGAAGGGAGAAGGAAGGAGACGAGGAAAGGGGGAGGGGAAAGGAAGGGAGGGAGGAAGAACAGACACACTGGCAATGAAAGTTACACATCAAATAGTTCTTTAGGTGTAGGTCGCAGACAATGACATCACTGGGCAAAGAGAGAGAAACCTTCCTTCTCCAAGTCTGAACACCTAAAGCATTCCTCTGTCAGCCTGTGTCTCCAGGACTTGCAATCTGAATGAAAGCCCACTCCATGGCTTGGCTATGCACCTCTCCCCAACCCTATTATTCACAGGTTGGAATCATGGCCCTCTAGTTCCCATATTAATAGTATTGAGAGATGAAGGACTGGTAGATAATTCAATGAGGATTCAATGAGGTCAGGAGAGTTTGACCCCCATGGTGGCATGAGTGGCTTTATATGAAGAGGAGGAGACCTGGCACAGTCTTGTAAGTAGTGGTCTTCACTGTGTGAAAATGGAGCAAGGGGCCCCTCACCAGATCCCAAGAAGAGGCAGGCACCATGCTCTTTGACTTTGCAACCACGTGCCTTCCGTCATAGAACAGAAAACAGTTTGAGAGCAGTGTTTCTTGGTGTCTAGTGTGCACATGAATCATCGGGATAGTTTATTAAATGCAGACTCCAGTCTGGGGGGAACCCCGGCTCTACAGTGCCAGCAAGTTCTCAGGTAACGATGACACCACTACATCAGGTGGACAGTAAATGTGGACTTAATTATTTGCCAACAAACCAATGAATATGGTAAACACAAGTTCAGAGCAAGACAGGGACAAGCTCCCAATTTAAATGCAAGTCCAAACTCCAGGAGTTCTGAAACAAAATTCCACAGCTGTTGTTACTAAATTTTCATTTTTATAATTTTTAATCTGACATGGTCAAGGTGGCATGGCCATAGATCAGGACCAGGATTCAATAGGAAGCACAGCCTTAGCTGGGTTGATGTGACCTTGATGTAGAAATATAATGCAGTACTTTAAAGGGCTGGTTGGCTCTGCTGAAACACACATGTATTATTTTCTTAGGATTCAAAAACTCTTGAATTGCCAAATATGTCCATTCCAGAGTTTTTAGATAAGAGTTTTTAAACTCATGACATATTGTTCTCAGAAATTTTAGTATTCCTCAAAAAAAAGATGAGCCTATAAATATAATGATACTGAGAGAGTAGATTTAAAAATATAATTATTCAGTGTAGAATAATTGTTCAGTTTTAACAACTGCTCTTTCAGAAAATTAAATGCTTAAGGGAAATCCCAAGTTGTAGTTCCCTTGGAATTTTATTTTTATTACCTCAAGACAAAAGAACAGTAAGCTAACTGTAGTTTATGAGTGGACAACTCCTGTCTGCTCTTTGGGCGACTTCTAAGCCTCACCTGCACATAAGGACAAACTCCTCGACACTTGCTGCAGCCACTCTAGCCTCAGTCCATAAAGTGGACAGGTGGGCAGCCTGTGAATTCCAAATGCCATGCACTCCTCCATTCCCCTCTCCTTTGGAAATAGTCAATTTCAAAATCCTCCATGTTGGGCAGAGGATCTGAAAATAGACACCCTGATGACCAAAAGGACATCTATGTGTCAATTGTCATTGCTATTGTCTTGAAGAACAGAGAGAGGATGTTTTTTATCAGGTCTTCTTCAAGGATTGATCACAGAGACAATGACTGAACTCTGTTCCAATTGCTAAATTAAAACAATAGTCAAAGGTTAAGGGACTGTATGTCACCAGTCTCAAAATATACATCAGTGCAAGGATCAGCCTGGAGTTGCTCTAAGAAACACTCCTCGCCCATAGTTTGGGGATAAAGCCCCTGATAAAACCTTAAACACTGACAGGCATACTTGCTAAAAACATTTGCTTAAACATTGATCTGTATCTACTTGCTAAAATAATACGGGGTGTGGGGAGGAAATTTGGGTGTTGGGGAGATGGCTCTGTCAGTAAAATGTTTGCCTTGTAAGCAGGAAGACTTGAATGCAATCCCTGGGCACCACGCAAAAAGGCAGGCGAGAGAGCTGGGCACCTATTATCCCAGTGCTGGCGGGCAGTGGAGGAACAGGAGGACCTCTGGGGCTCCCTAGCCACCCAGCCCAGGTGAATTGGTAAGCTCACTGAATGAGAGACTCTGTCTCAAAGTCTAAGGTGGAAAGAGGCTCAGGAAGACACTTGACTTTGACCTCTGGCCTACACACACACACACACACACACACACACACACATACACACACACACACACACACACAAGTGTACACACACATATACGTACATACAGAAAAGAAAGAAAAAGGACATTTATAAGCCTGACCCATATCTCCTCAAAAAAAAAAAAAAGAGATGAAAAGAGAATAGAAAGAATAGGGGAAAAAATGGAAACAGAAAAAGCACCAATGCTAGATGCTGAGATTACATTTTCAAGGTTTGCCAGCTGGATGTTTAATAAAAGTGGTAATTATCATATTTTAGTTTCAATTCAGATGGCTCTGCTTCCATACAACATATGTTAATGATTAGGAAAAATTTCCCCTAAAAAACAAAGTATATGAAAATACTCAGCAGATCTTCAATATACATGAAATTAACCTGATTATTATACTAGTTCTGGCTACAATGCCCAAGATATTATAAATCCAATAAGATTTACCTATTACTTTATATATCTATAGAGAAAAATGTTTTGTTGCTGCCATAGCGTTTATGAGGAAACTTGTACATTTCTAAGGCAATTTTATCTATGATTTCATACATGTATGTGATCAATTTTGATCATATCCATCCCTCCTCACCCCCCATTCCAAGTCCTCCAACATCTTCCCAAGTACATTTCTCTCCCAAATGCAAGACCACTTCTATTTTTTAGTAAGTCACTGAGTCCACTTAATGCTTCATCCATGTACACGTGTGTGAAGCCATCCACTGAAGCACAGGAAAGCTGGCGGTGGCCGTACCCCCAAAGAAAAATAACTCTTCCTCCCCAGTAGCTATCAGCTGCCAATAGCTCCCAGCTAGAGGTGGGACTTCACGGGCCATCCTCCCTCCATCTACATCAAAGCAAGTTGTTGTTGTTTTTTTTAATTCGATGATTTTTTTTTTCGAGACAGGGTTTCTCTGTGTAGTTTTGGTGCCCATCCTGGATCTCGCTCTGTAGACCAGGCTGGGCTCGAACTCACAGAGATCTGCCTGGCTCTACCTCCCGAGTGCTAGGATTAAAGGCGTGCGCCACAACCACCCGACAATTTGATGATTTTTTTAAGTGTCTGTGTAGAGTGTGTGCCTGTTCATGGGCATGTATGTATGTATGCATGGGTGTGGGTGTGGGTGTGTGTCAGTGTCTGTGCATGTGTGGGTGGTTGGGGAGCTAGAGGTTGGCACTGGGTATCTTCCTCAATGGCTCTCAAACTTCATTTCTGAGACAGCGTCTCTCACTGGGCCAGGAATGGTTCTAGATTGGCCGGCCAGCGAGTCCCATCATCCTGACTCTACCAGGCCTGGATGACAGCCTCAAGCCACATGTAGAATCTGATGTGGGTGAGCAGGAGCTAAACTCAGGTCCTCGTGTTTGCCTTTTCAGCACTTTACTAACTGATCCATCTCTCCAGCCTAAACTCATCCCTTCATCTCAAGAGAAATCTGTGACATTCTCCAGTGGAGAGCTTTGTATGTTATTATTTCACAACCAGACAGACGAAAACTAGCTAATGCTCCCTCGAGTGTGACATGCCAACGTTCCCTTTATTGTACAACCTCAGACCTTAGTTGTTTTTTTTTTTCTTCCTTTGATGAGGCAGGGTGGCCCAATGGCAGTGAGAGCCCTGAAATTCCAGCCTGCCAGTCACACTTCCACAACACAATGACACGCAGTGGGATCTGAGGCTCACTGGGTGTTCAGTTCAGCTCCCTCACTCATCTCCTTTTATGGCTGAAGACACAGAAATAGTTGACTAATTTGAATGACTTACCCAAGAATATCAGCATGAATATACTGGTACAAAAATGAGTTGAACTCATACTTGAAAAGTACATTTTCCCCAGCCACACAGCAAAAGCAAGTGATTTTTAAAATGTCTCTTTTGAAACTAAATTGGAGAAAAGCTGCCAAGTTTGCAATTCAAAGGTATTTCCAGCTCATTCCCTCTAGTGTCTCGACTTGAACAATTCAACTTCTAGGGTCTCTGAATCACCTCTTCACAGACCATCTCTTTTATCTCAGCATCCTCCTCTTTCCTAGCTTATCGTATTCTGCCGCCCCAGAGTCTCCTCCTCAGATTCTCCCCCATGTCTGTTCATCTCCACTTCCCATTATTCAGTTGGCAAAACTACTATTCTGATAAAAATCTAATTCTTCTCAGATTGCCTCCCCACCCAGTTGAGAGGAAAAAAATCAACAATTACATGGACTTGTTTTGTTTCAAAGATATAACTCTAATCTCAAAGGGCTTTTGGCTCCACTATGCAAGCTGACCGCATTTTCTTGGCCAACTTCTGTTACTGCTGGGAAAGGACATCACACATTCACCCCTTCCTCACACACAGAAGCGAATGGAAGACAACCACCGCATCTCCCCACAACCACAGACACTCATCTAGGTGCATTGCACAAACCTAGAACATGACATGCCTGAACTCCAGCCCAAATGACCAAGCCA
The DNA here is from genome assembly GCA_902168425.1 of Peromyscus attwateri. NCBI lineage: Eukaryota > Metazoa > Chordata > Mammalia > Rodentia > Cricetidae > Peromyscus > Peromyscus attwateri. The sequence goes on from CABHPP010143710.1 coordinate 32,528, forward strand.
TCACTTGATGGCTTAGATTATATCTTTCCTGTGTCAATTCCTTTTTCTCTACAAAACCTTTCTCAGCACTTTTCAAGTATATTCCAATAAGTGCCATCTAAATCAGCCAACAGCAAAAACAGGAACTAAATTTGGGGCTGCTTACATGGCCACAGTAGGCAAAGGCACTTGTTGATGACCTGAGTTTGAACTAGGAGGCTGGGAGATATACATGGTGGAAGGAGAGGCCAAACCCTGATATCTTTTGACCTCCACCCACATTGCAAGGCGTGCGTCATGCTCACATGTATTCATTCTCTGTCTCTCTGTCTCTCTCCCTCTCTCTCACATCAACAAATTAAAATCTTTTTAAAAAGTTTTCAAGAAATCTGTTTTGAAAAGAGAACCTGTATTTTCCTATCTCCACATACAGTTTAGTTATCCTTCCCACCTCCCACCCTGTAAATCTAAATGTCCCAAGAGCTGTAGATTCTTCTCACCTTTCATTCTTACCTAAACCAACTCTCATCAGCTTTTCCCCACCCACCCACTGGTCCTGGTGTTGTTAGTGGCTCCATGGTCCCCACACAGCCACGTGGACAGCATTCAGATGTCACAGTCATCAGCTGCACTCTCGTGGTTACCACACCTCCTTCTTCCTTAGCTCTTCATGTAGCTTTGGGACACATCACTTGCCTGACTGCCTGACTTCAGTCCTCTCACCTGGTCCCTCTTCAGCTCCTTGGGCTATGGGTACTGTGAGTACTGCAGTACTCAGTCCTCTTTCCTCCATGTTCATTCCCACAGGAACTTCTATCAATCTTGTAGGTTTAACCAAATACCCAAGGCAGCAGATAAGGAGGTACACCCCTGTAATCCCTACAGCACTCAGGGGACAGAGGCGGGAGGACCTCACATTCAAGACCAGCCTGGGCTACATAAGGAGACCTGTCTCAAAATAATTTGTTTCCTCCCATGCTCTGAATGTCCAGCCTTATTCCTTTGTACCTAGCCTTCACTTTAAACTCCAGGCTCAGATATGTAATGGCCATGCTCTTCTATATAGGTAGCAGCATATTAAAACAGCATTTATTTCCTCTGTGAAAACAGTATCATCAACCATAGAGGTGTTCTCAAAGCAGCTGTAAGTCTTTAAAAAAAAATACAGCCTGAATTAATTACTTCTCATAACTTCTACTTACCAACTACACTCAAGCCCCTTTATCTATATAGACTCACACCAAAGCTTCATATCTAGTCTCCATACTTGCTTCCTGCTTTCTTCAGACTACTCTGAGACCATACTTTAAAATACAAAGCGGATCATGGCTCTCCCACATTCAAAACCCTGGTAGCTTCCCAACACAAGTAGAAGAGGCTCTGAGGCCCCACTGGACAGCTTCTGACAGCTCTGTCTCATCACCTACCCATTCCTTTCCTGCCACACATCTTGCTGGCTGCCTTCCTGCCTCTCTGCACACTCTACAGACTCCAGGCCTTTTTAATCACTGTTTCTGCCACCCGGAATACAGTCCTCTCTCAGTATTATGTGTGACTTGTCTCCGGAGTTTTCATAGCTTTGAAAATCTGAGGATGCTCAAATCCCTCATGTACAATGGTATAGCGTTTGTACATAATCTACCCACATCCTTCCTTAACCTTTAAACCATCTCCAGATTACTTATAATATCCAATACAATCTAAAGGCTGTGGAAATATCTGTGTATCACATCGCCCAGTAAATAGCGACAGGGAAAAGAATCTACGTGTTTGGTACACTCACATTTTTCCCCAAATGCTTTTCACTGGAGGGTAAATCACTAGGTGTGAAACCTGCAAACACAGAGGGCTAACTGTGTTCTTCCCTGGGGTACTCACATGGCTGTGCTCCTTCACTGCCTTTCATTTTTTATTCATCTGTCGCCTGGCCTTTCTTGACTCCCTCTCTAAAATCATGTACCAGTCAGCTGCCAGCTCCTTTCCATCTGCTCCTGTCTCCTCAGCACTCACCACTGACATTGCTTTGCACCTTGTCTGCTTGCTTGTGGGTCATACATTTTCCTTACTGAAAATAAGATACATTGGGTTGGTAACTCTGCTTTGCTCCTTGCTCCAGGCGGGATCGAGCTCTGCTTGCTTTCACCAGATGTCCAAGGAATGTTTGTTGAATGAATTACCCGGCAAGGAATGCATTACCAAGTTAACCGCTATTACAAGGAATGCATTACCAAGTTAACCGCTAAAAAAGCAGAACGTAAATGTAGTTGTGAATGGCTTACATAAATTCATTATTTATTTGCTAGTAGGCACTAGGTTAATAGGTTTAACAAAAATGATGTGGTCAAATAAAATATTCACAACAACCCGCCAGTACAAATGAAACACTGGAGATAGCAAAATGTCACATCACATCCTCAACAGTGTGACTTGGGTCTCCAACAGTGCTGTGCCTTCAGCCACTGTTGGGCTGGGAAGCAATTTGTGGGGCCACTGACTATGGAGTTACAAGAAAGAAACTTCATGTCTATGAAATTGAAGGTCTGGATCTGCAAAATCAAAGAATTAGAGTAGGTGGATCTTAGTCATAGTTCCCTTCCTCAAGTACTCATAAACAACACTGGTTTTTTTTTTAAAAAAATGCTTTTTATATACACCCTGTAGAGAATGTTTATAAACAACAAAAAAGTGAATAGATGGGAAAATATTATTGGCTCTGCTAAGGATCATGGGACTTTGGAACCATGTCATGGTTGTCCTCACAGAAGACCCTCTGAAAACACGAGCACATACACACCCATTAAGGGAAGACACCTCAACACCTACACTCCATCGACAGCTATTTTGTTTCACAAAAAGAGAAATTTCAGGGCTTGGATATTCTAACACAAGATAGTAAGAATCTTGCTGAAACCTTAGCATGTCTGGGGAAATTGGACTGTGTTGCAAACATTTCTTCCTTGAGATATGTAAATAAGGTCTACTCTCTGCTTATAGGATCCCAACAGCAAGCAAGCTCTGTTCTGCCAAAGTTCAGCTAAGGGAACCAATGAATTCATTGGATTTATCTACAGAATGTGTATGAGAGTTTGCTCACAGGTGCATGAATGACCCCCAAATTGCCATAATAGAAAGATTTTACTCTAACAGATGATGGCTTCCCTCTAACCAAATAAAGTTTTTGCCTGTAATTAGCCTCCCTCAGGCTCTACAGCAGTGGTTCTCAATCTGTGGGTCACAACTCCTTTGGGATCACATATCAGATATCCTGGCTATCAGATATGTATGTTATGATTCATAACAGTAGCAGATTACAGTTATGAAGCAGCAACAAAAAATAATTTTATAAAATTTGATGGTTGGGGGTCACCACCACATGAGGAACTGTGTTAAAGGGTTGCAGCATTAGGAAGGTTGAGAACCACTGCTCTATAGTCTAGCACATGAGGCCATGTACAGATAGGGCAGAAGGACATACAAACGGCTGGTAGGAGAAGCTGAAATCTCCAGAGAGAGTCCAATGACCATCCTCACATCCTCCTTCTATGAGCTGTTATCAACAAGCCTGGCCGTGACCATGATGGCCTCTTGCAAGCAGGCACAGCTGAACTAATGTAGATGAAGCCATTCCTCAGAGGATAGTGCTCTGCAACAGACTGAGTACAGCAAGGCTTCCAATAAATCAGTGCCTGTCAGCCAGAAACACTTACATGGGAGATGACAAGCAAAGAGAGTCATGACTTGACAGTATGATAACTAGCATCAGAGAGACTAGCAAACATTTGCACCACGGCAGATTTAGTGGCAGTCACTCACCTATGTCATGCTCACTTCCCAGCATGCCACACTGGAATGATCCTGAGGCCAAGCCCAACGCAGAGGCTAGCTCATCCTTCAAGAGTGGGCAAGCATGTGAAGCTGATCCAGCATTCACTGCTGAGCCCAACTGGAAGAGCTACAAAGGCTGAAGCTTGAATTTTCTGAGAATTGAAGAGGCAGGCTGCTTCTTAAGCTGTTGGCTGTACGGCCTGTGAGCACAAAATGAGGCTCAAAGGGCCCAAGGACGAAGCCTTTGGTAGTCACGGAAGAAGAATTCACTGCCACTCAAGGATGCTAGTACAGGGCTAGCACACATTGCTTCAGGAAGAGGAGGGTGACTTCAGTACAAAACTTCCTGGGCAGCACTCCATGGTGAGTGTTGTCATTAGAAAGGACATCAGCAAGCAGGCACAAAGCTAGGTACAAAGACCAGTGCTGGCCACCCAGGAAGCAGAGGCATGAGGTTCACAAGTTCAAGGCCCACCTGTACTATAGAATGAGTTCAAGAGCAGCCTGGGTAACTTAGCAAGAACATATAGAATGAACTGGAGATGTGGCTCAGTGGTGGAGAGCTTGTCTAATCTGTGTGAAGCCCTAGGTTCAATCCCTATGACTACAAAATCATAACAATATACAAATAAATAATCCTACCCACATTTTGCATGTAGCCAGTAGAACCAGTGACTCAAAGCCGTGCTCCCAGTGACCTAACTTCCTCTCACAGGGTCCCACTTCCTAAAGGTCCCACTACTTTCTAATAGCACCACAGGGTGCAATCAAGCCTTTAACATGTGGGACTTGAGGGACATTTGTGAGTGTAGCCATATTACAGCCCAAGGACCTAGATCATGATGGCCACACAGATGATAACATCACTATCAGCTCAGGCAACATGAGAAGGTTCTGTAATTCCTGATGGCCATGATGAGGTTTCTATGGCAACATATAACCACCAACTTCATTGAGATGTTTGCTCGACAAGCCTTCTGCTCACACATGGACTGCAGCTTAAGAGCATATTGTACTTCACTAGACAGTCACAGCTGCACTGCAGATTGCTACAGATGTAGTATGCTACAAACACAATTAAAAATACGTAGGCCATAGGCCAACATTTCAAGGCAAAATGCTACATTGGGGTGAGAAAATCACCTACCAAGTGTAAGTTTTTTAAACATATGCAGAAAGACTGCCATGGACATGAATTTAGAAGTCATTCTTAAGGATACACAGAAGCCAGTGTCAACCAGAGCTGTTGTTTTAGGGCAAAATAAGAAGTAAAAATATCATACAAGTTGACATTTTGAAATTTCAGTGTCTCTGCTTGGATGACCAAGAACCAGAGTCTAGATAGTTCAGACACCTATGGTAAACCCAAATACTACTGCTCGAAAAAGAAAGAGGAAAGAAAGAAAGAGATGGAGGAAGGAAGAAAGGAAGGAAGGAAGGAAAGAAGCAAGGAAGGAAAGAAGGAAGGAAGGAAGGAAGGAAGGAAGGAAGGAAGGAAGGAAGGAAGGAAGGAAAGAAGGGAAAAAAGAAAGGAAGGAAGGAAGGAAGAAAGAAGAAAGAAAGAAAGGAAGGAAGGAAGGAAGAAAAAGAAAAGAAACAAAATAACTTCTAATGATATTCTGCTATACTCATAGATCAGTGCCTTATTCAGCCATCATTAGAGAGGCTTCCTCCTGCAGTATATGGGAACAAATACAGAGACCCACAGCCGGACATTATTGAGAGAGAGAGAGGAGAGAGAGAGAGAGAGAGAGAGAGAGAGAGAGAGAGAGAGAGAGAGAGAAGTTGGGATCCACAGCTCTAAACAAGATGTCCCCATCAAATCAATCCCCTCAGAACTTGGGACCATGGAAGAGGAGGCAGAAGGAGTAGGTGAGGCAGAGAGAATGTAGAAGGCCCTCTAAAACAACTGAGCAAAGCTCCTATGAACCCACAGAGACTGAAGCAGCAAGCACAGGGCCTGCACAGGTCTGCACCAGGTCCCCGTATATATACTATAGCTTTCAGTTTAGTACTTTCACAGGACGACTGAATGCATAAACAAGTACTGATTCTTGCACTTTCTCTAGGGCTCTTTTATTTTTCTGTTGGCTTGGCTTGTCCAACTTTGATATGATGGTTTTCTGTTTATCTTATATTTTATTTTGTTATGTTTTGTTGTTATCTCCTAGAAGTCTGTTCTTTTCTAATGAGAGACAGAAAAGATGTAGATCTGATAGCAGAGGAGGTAAGGAGGAACTGGAAGGAGTAGAGAGAGGGGGAACTGTATTTGGATTATATTGTATGGACGAATCTCTGTTTAATAAAAATGGGAACTGAAAGCTCAGTGTCTAATAAGAAATAAGCTATGTAAGAAATATACAGCTCTATATCTGTTTCTCCCTCCCCCGCAAAAATAATGCATCTTACACAATAAATCAAGAGTTCTGAACCAATAGCAGGGAGGCAAACATATGCAGCCTGATTGCTGATCATCAGCAGGAACAGTTCTTTGTGACATACATCAATAAACTCTTTTGTTTGTCTGAATTTGATGTTCCCTTTCTGGACATCCAGTGTCTCCATCAAAATGTATCCATGCAGGCCCAAAGAGAACACTGGCTTCCAACTATAAATCTATGCAATGAGATAGCCCAGGGTCATGTTCCAAATGCAGCCACCTGGAGATCGATAGGCATAGGGTGGACTATGACAAGAGGTTAAGGGTCACATTCGATGAGGAGAGGTCATCCCAGATTAAGTAAGAATGCTAATAGACAAATTGATAATGCTTGAGGACCAAGAAGGAAAAGAGCAAAGATTTAACCCTATGTGCTGTTGGATGGTCTTTCTGTATGCTGTGAATATGTGTTGCTACCATTGGTTAATAAAGAAGCTGCCTTGGCCTATGGCAAGACAGGTTATAGCCAGGCAGGAAATCCAAGCAAAGATACAGGGAGAAGAAAGGTGAAGTCAGGAAAGAGACACCAGCAGTCACTGGAGGAGTAAGATGCCAAAAGACCAGTAATGCCACGGCCACATGGCAAAATATAGATGAACAGAAATGGGTTAATTTAAGATGTAATAGCCAGCTAGCAATAACCCTGAGCCATAGACCAGACAGTTTATAATTAATATTAAACCTCTGAGTGGTTATTTGGGTACCAGTGGGTGGGAAAGTATCACCTGAGGGGGTTTAACTTCTCCAAACTTCACATTCTTTTATCTGCCAAGGAGACTACGACGACGGTCTGAATGAAAAATGTCCCCCATAGGCTCACCCATTTGAATATTTGGTTCCCATTTGGTGGCATTATTTGAGAAGATTGTAGAATTTTAGGACATGGAGCCTTGCTCCATCATGAGAGGGAAATGGGCTTTAAGAGTTTATATAGATTTGCCAGGTGGTGGTGGTGCACACCTTTAATCCCAGCACTCGGGAGGCAGAGGCAGGCAGATCTCAGTGAGTTCGAGGGCAGCCCTGGGCTACAGAGTTGGTTCCAGGAAAGGCGCAAAGCTACACAGAGAAACCCTGTCTCAAAAAACAAAAAACAAAAACAAACAAACAAAAAGAGTTTATATAGACTCATACTACTTCCAGTTCACTATCTTGGCTTCCTGTGTGATGAGATGCGATCAGCCTGCTTCCTGTTCTGCATGCCTGCCTTCCTCACCATTATGGGCTCTCCCTCTGGAACTGTAAACCAGAATAAATTCTTCATTCTTTAAGTTGCTTTTGGTCATGCCATAGTGTTTTATCACAGCAACAGAAGAATACTGATAAAAATACCACCTGAACTGTAGGACTCCTTTAAGGCAGTTTCTCCAAAAGTGACCCTATGACACAACCATGTATCACTGCATATTCCCAGGCTTGTGCACAGACCTCTTGGGTCAAAGTCTACATTAAAATAAACAAATCAAATAAATAAACCACTTCCTAGTTGTTCCTTACAGACATGGAGTTTTGACATCTATAGACATAAAATACATGCCAAACATACTTGCTAGCTCATACTAATTCTCATTGCACGGCTACTATCTTACCAAGAATAAAGAGTCACCCTACCCCAAAATAATCTTCTGAGGCTATTGAACATGAAATTAGAGATAATTTCTGCAAAACAACATCAGCTTCATACTGTAGAAATGAGGAAGTGAGCCCTTCTAGATGTGAAGCTGTGATTCACAACCTTTACTGCACAGGGAAGACACATGGGATGCTTTTAAAGGCCCTATGTTCAAGGCTGTGCCCCAGACAAATAAATCAGGGTCCCTGGAGGTGAGTTACAGACATTTGTATTTGAAGAAATTTCCCAGGTGATTCATTGTGTGGCAAGATTTGAACATTCCCCAGCAAGCTCAGGAAAAGACTACAGGCAGTGAAATAACTCAGAGAAAAACTTGGGTGCCAGCAAACCAAGCAGACAAGAAGTTAATTGTTTTCTAGTCTCTCTACATAAAGGGAACTAAATCTCATTTCCTACTTTTTATCTAAGACAGTGGTTCTCAACCTTTCTAATGCTTCAACCGTTTAATACAGTTCCTCATGTTGTGGTGACCCCCCCCAACCATAAAACTGTTTCATTACTACTTCATAAGTTTAATTTTGCTACTGTTATGAATCGTAATGTAATATCTGATATGCAGGATAAACTGATATGTGACCTCTCTGAATAGGTCATTCAACCCCCTCACAACCCACAGATTGAGGACCGCTGACCTAGGAGATGGATGAAATACCTTACAAGTCTATCAGAAGATTTTTGTAATCACAAAATTGGCGAGAATTAATGTCTATAACAGAGAGGGTTGATGCATATGTGGAATTGAGGTATCTTCTTGGTAGCACTGGAGGATGGGGAAACTGCCCTATCTGTCCGTCATGGTAATCATGTAGCTGTGAAGAATGTCACACAGCAGTACACAGCACTATCTCTTACCTACCTCTTAACATATGATTGAAGGAATCCCATAACATGCATAGAAGGAGGCTCAGATACTTAGAAGCAGAGCCAGAGGTAGAACTGAAAAATCAGAGATATCTACATTGCCCAATAGCAGAAGCATGACAATCAATCACATCATTATTTGTGGATTCCAGCATATGATCACAAATCAAAATGGTATACAGCAGTGACAATATAGATGAGACTTAGAAACATAAAGGTAGACATAAGAGCAAGTTCAGAGAGATTATCTATCAGTTCCCCTTATCTGTGGTTTTGCCTTCTGTGGTTTTAGTTACCAAGAGTCAGCTGTCATCTGAAAATATTTGGTGGGAGCCTCCAGAAATAAGCAATTCATAGGTTTAAAATATGGTTCAGTATGTTAAGATTGTTTATTCATTACTTATTATTATTGCCACTGTGATATTTTGCCTTGCTTATAAATTATGTATGCCCAGGAGGAAGTACAACATACACAGAGTTCAATATCAGCTGAAGTGTTGGGCACTCAGGAAACATCTCAGAAAGCATTATCTGAGGATGAAGGGGGACACCCCATATACTCCTGAGAATAAAGGGGACCCCTCTATAAACTCAGAATGGTGCCATCTCATACCGCTGAAAGCCAGGCAAGATGAAACTGTGCATCACCTAAGCAGATGAGGAGGGAGAGAGCCAAAGGACACGTTCAGAATGGTGTTTGCCTCTGGATGAAAAGCAGCAGAGCTGCAGAGATACTCTGAGACTCACAGAGATAGAAGCACAGCGTAAATGGTGCTATGATCCCTATATGAGCCATGAGACAGGTCTCCACGTAAGTAAAATAAAAGATGGTGGTGGACGGCTCTGTGGGTAAAGGTGCTTGCCACCAAGTCTAATGACCTGAGTTTGGTTCCCAGCACCCATATGATGGAATTTCCCAAGTCCTCTGACCTCTACATGTATGGCACATGTGCAGACACACACACACACACACACACACACACACACACACACTCAATCAATCAATTAATACATTTTTAAAATCATGATTACTCTAATTCTGTGTAGCAGAGTTGCAGAGATGAAAGAAAATGACAAATGTCTCTGTGAAGACAACAAAATCAGCAATGAGAAGGAACTTCAAGACTTGCTATGATCTTAGTTGAAGTCAAATACTTAATATGCTAGGATCATCCCATCTTCCAGGCTATGTTTCATGTTAGAAGCAAGGATTGGGGCAAAATAGACACTGTCATGTTGGGGTACAGGGGCTTTGTGTTACCAGCCACACATACCCTTAGTAGCTAACTAAGAATAGACAATCATGAAATGAGGGAAAAGTCAAGTAATAGCCAGAAAACTCTAACTTGTAACTCCACACTTCCCAGATCTTTTGAGAGTTACATTCTTTATATTTCTATAAGAAATTAATGTACCTTAATGTCCAGTACAGCAGGAACCATCCGGCAGAGTGGCCTCATCGATTATCCATATTGTTGGCTAGGGAAGGAAGAGTTATTTATGGCAAGATACCCTCAACCAAAGGAGAGGCCATGGGAGCTGTGGACAGTTTTATTTTTCTCATCTCTGCTTTGTAACATGAAATTTATCAGAACCATTTTGTCTTTTCTTAGTCCCCTCCATTTCAAGCCAAGTGACAGGTTTAGCTCTTTCTCATCCAGAATGTTTGAAACTGTTTTGACTTTCAGGAAGCATTTGAACAGCCAAGCATAAGGTTATCGATTCTGATAGGCAGTAGCCAGAAAGAGGCCAGATCTGTTTCACATTTGAGTCAGCAGGTTATCTTAAGATCAATTTTGTAGAATTTAGAATAGAAAGTTCCTCCTTACACAACCAGGCCCTGATGAATTGGAAGACCCTATTCCAGCACTTCCCAAAACGAGCTCTGAAACTCTTACTTTGCATGACATAAAAATATAAGCAGGAAAACAGCAAACATCTGCCTGTAGAAACATTCTGGCCATTAGCAGTGGATTCTAGGGTGTCGGGAAGGCTTTAAACACCCTGGAGACCACACAGAATACATTGCGGATTCCTACACCTTGCCCCAGACTTCATTCAAAACTGCAGGTTGAATCCAGAAGTTGCTGCAAGCAGCTCAGGTCATTCTGAATCAGGAACCCACTGCACTGGTCACTGCCCCCCAGCTCACATAGACATCCCAAGAAAACCCGAGGCTCGGAGAAGCTAGCTCTTTGAGCACTCGGTAGATGAGGGCTCCCACACAGGCACGACTCTGACCGTTTGCTCTGTTTTCAGCCCCGTGTGTTCGAACAGACCCCTTTCCCCTCTGCTTTGCCAGTGAAGTCCTCCCTAGGTGAATTCGCATGGCTTTCAGGATCGTTTCCAATCAGCCTGTTCGGAGAAAGTATGAATGGAGAGATGGAAACAGAACCGCTGCCACCAACACTCTCCTGTGCAAGTTTCTGACGAGACAGATCGCAAATGTGTCCTGTGGTAATCGATGAAGGAACCAAAGCAGGGTTGCCCACTGAAATAACAGCACAGTGTTACTTCTTAAAGGGGATGTACTGGACAGCCTAGGCGCTTTTAAAAAGACAATGCACCCTTTAGTTTAAACGCGGGTTTCTTTCCAGTCCCTGTGGCTAGCAAAGGAGGGCCTGATGCTCCAGACACATTTTGGCCAGGCTCAGCCTGTCCCCCTCCATAACCAGCCCCCACCTGACATCTGCACAAGTTCTCCGCGGACCTTGACCACTCCCAGCGTGGTGTCAGTGACAGGAAGCAGATCTTCGGCTCACTTTATTTTTCTTCCAGACCCAAATCTACAGAGGTAGGAAAAGGTTGCTTTAAGAAAGAAGACCAATAGAATCATTTGGGGGAGGGGGGGGTCAAGCCACTGTGGTTTACTGAGTCGGAGGGCATCAGCGGTCTTGGTTCCCAGGGACTCACTGATAAGGAGAGTTAACGGCTGCCACAGTAAAACTCCTGACAGGATCTCCTGATAATGCCTTCATCACGATGTTTTCAATTTTATGGGATTTTACCACAAGAAAATGTCAGGTCACTGAAACCTGTCCTTCCCTCCCCCGGGATCTGACCGAGTCCTACGGTTAGGATAAGCCACCTGCACCTTCCCTACCCTCAATCCTCTCACCCACAGGTGCCCATTTTCCCAGCGTTCTTTGGTAAATAGAGACTTTTCTAGGGAATATTTGTTTTTATATAATAAATGAAAGCATTTAGGGGCTGAGCGTGGAGCTCAGTTGGTAGAGTGCTTGTCTAGCACATCCTGTTCAAGCTCCAGGACCACACAACCCAGTGTGGTGATGCACACCTAGAGGGGGAGACAAGAGAATCAGGAATTCAAGGCTAGCCTCAGCTACCTACTGTGTTGCTAGCCTGGGATACATGAGACCCAGCCTCATAAAAACAAACAAAATCAAGCCATTTAATTATTCCAGTTTCCTGTTTGTCCCACTTTTAAATTCTCATCTCTCTTAACAGTTTTGCTTTTCCAATTTGCATCCCTGTTTTCCACATGTAAAATCCAAGCCTGTGAGAAGTCTCACGATACATAAGGTTTATACACAACACTGAATTTCTGTTACAGACTCTCATCCCCTTGCTTACCTGACACTTTCACCTCTGTGCTGTCTGCTCGGGCCCTTTTCTCAGAACCACCATGGGGGCCAACTGCCCTCTTCCTGCATTTGAATCACAGTTTTGGGGCCTGCAGAGATGGCTCAGTGGTTAAGTACATTGCTGCTCTTTGAGAGGACCTGGGTTTGATCCCCAGTACCCATGGGGCGGTTCTGTAACTCCAGTTCCGGGGAATCCAAGGCCCTCTTGAATTTCACAGGCACCAAACATGCAAGTGGGGCGCATACATACATGCAGGCAAAACACACACACACACACACACACACACACACACACACACACACACACAAAATATATTAATAAGTCTAACTTAATTTTTCTAAATAACAAAAGCTTTATTAGCAGAATTGTGTATTGCTGTTTCTTATGAATCATGTGTTTATCTTTGTTAATTTATTATTTCAATTTCAAAATACATGTGTGGACTTTTTAAAAGAAATCAACTAGGAATAAAGTGAAAAGAACCAGTTTGCCTGACCTCCACATGTGTACTGGCTATTTTTATGTCCTCTTGACACAAGCTAGAGTCATCTGAGAGGAGCGAGCCTCAACTGAGAAAATGTCTCCATAAGATCAGACTGTAGGTAGGCCTGTAAGGCATTTTCTTAATTAGTGATTGATGAGGGAGGGCCCATTATGGGTGGTACCATCCTGGGTTTTTATAAGAAGCTGAGCAAGCCATGGGGAGCAAGCCAATAAGGAGCACCCCTCCATGGCCTCTGCATCAGCTCCTGCCTCCAAGTTCCTGCCCTGTTTGAGTTCCTGCCCTTGCTTCCTTCAGGGATGAACAATGCTGTGGGAGGGTAAGCTAGATAAACCCTTTCCTCCCCAAGCTGCTTTGGTCATGGTGTTTCTTCACAGCAATACAAACCCTGATTATAAAAACTTGAAACAACTTATACTGGTGTCCTCCTGCTTGGAGAAGTAATGACAGTGAGACAGAATTTCCTTTCCTATTCTGTCTCCTTCAGCTTGTCTTCTGTAGCTTAACCATGCAGCTAGTTACTAAATCTCTCATCTTTCCATCTCTCTCATGTTTGCACTTAACAAGCTATTAAAAATACCATTCAGCCCTCCATGATGACAGGTCCTCTTGGTCATGCCATTTTCTAGCCCCTTCTCCACTTTATATCTTAAAATCTCTAGCCATTATTTTTTGCAATGTTGAATTTACAGCATTTTTCGTTTGGTTTAGTAAATACAATTTAGCCTTCATGACTTGCATATATACCAGTTATAAAAAAATGAAAGTAAAATATTTCTAACAGTATGACCAGGTGAAATCCAAACACTAAGGCCAGATAATATGAAAGGGATGTGTTTCAAGCATTGAGTTCTCATATACCATCACTCAGAATTCTGTCACATCTTATTACTTCGTATTAAAATCAGACTTTCTTGCCAAGTTTTGTTTTTCCAAGAATTTATAATTGCCTTATTGATAAAAGAAATATGTCATTTTTGTGTCAACATCACCCAGCTGGTCCGTTTTGGATAGATGCACTGTGGAAATTTGTTTACTTGGCTTTTGGTGCCACTGTTTGGTTTTGGTTGTTGAAGTTCTTACTTTCTACACTTGCTGTTTTGGTGCAGTGAATCAGTCAAGAAATTCTAGAGACTAATGTGAAGCATGGAATTGCTAGTCCTTCCTGTCTGAAAAGTGTGGCAAGTCCAGAAGAGGTTTCCGTTCAGAGCCTCCTGAACAGGAAGCAGCCATTATGTGTGGCAAATGGCTGAAAGGGGAGGGACCTCGCATGCAAAGCTCTAACTGTACTTAACTTTGTCCAGCAATGGAATCCCGGGGGCGAATGCTGTAGCCTGTCACTCTGAGGCCTGTTGGGGGTGACATGTCCAGTCTTCTCTGCTTGCCTCTGCCTGATGGGTCCTACCCATCCATTCATGCACTGTCTACTGGGAAATCTTGGTGGGTGTGCAAATCAGCTCTGCGTCTGCCACAGGAACACGGTGAGCATGAGGCAGAGTTCCATAGAGAGTTGCATTACTCTTCTCAGTGTTCCCAAACCCTTACCCTGTGGCCCAAGCCCCTCCATTTTGAACCCAGTGGCCGGAGTAGGCGTAAGTGAATCAGGGACCAATGTCATAACCAGCCCTTCTGTGGTCCAAAGGTGTTCACAACTTGACATTTCCTACTTCTATACTCTTCCGATTACATATGATCTCGGGTGTTTTTCAAGGTTTTGTTAGTAAAAAACAATTTCATCTCTTAAAACATGTTGTATTCAATAAAGATTTGGGGTTGGTGGTTCTGGGTCCTGAGCCCAGGGCCTAGCACAGTGGTTCTCAACCTTTCTAATGCCGTGACCCATTACTGTAGTTCCTTATGGTAACCCCCAATCATAAAATTATTTTTATTGCTCCTTCATAACTGTAATTTTGCTACTACTGTTATGAATCATAATGTAAATATCTAATGTGCAGGATATCTGATATGCGACCCCTATGAAAGAGTGATTTGAAACCCCAAGGGTCACGACCCACGGATTGAGAGCCACTGTTCTGGCATCTGTAAAACACATACTCTATCACAGAGCTATATCCCCAGACCCAACTCCATTTATTTTTAAGAATGAATCATGAAAGCAAGAGTTAAAGAACATTTTCTGTCTTAAAATTAGAACCACCCCACACAAATACACACTTGGAAGAGAACGTCTTCATCCTCCTATCTTTTTCTATTTCCTTTCCATCGAAGAGAATAAA
Source organism: Peromyscus attwateri (assembly GCA_902168425.1). NCBI lineage: Eukaryota > Metazoa > Chordata > Mammalia > Rodentia > Cricetidae > Peromyscus > Peromyscus attwateri. The sequence goes on from CABHPP010143710.1 coordinate 47,608, forward strand.
ATCCTGGTTTTCCTATTAGGTCTGTGATTTCACATCTCAGTGAATTAATTCTGGGTAATAATTTATAAATCATCATAAGAAGAGTAGTATTAGTCTCTTGATATTTAATGAGCAAGAAGCATAATAAACAACAGTCCACAGAATTCACAAGGAAACCGAGCAGGAACTGACATCCACATTGTAGGATTGCACTGGATTTTATGTTTTTACCTCTTCACTATTTTTAATTGCTATAATTGCCATGCATTATTGGTCAAATTAAAAGCTTTAACAAATAGATTAAGAATAATTATTGGGGGGGGGGGGGTGGCTTGGAGAGATGGGTTCCATGGTTAAGACTGCTTGCTGCTGTTGTAGAGAATCAGAGTACAGTTCCCAGGACCCATGTCAGGGAGCTCACAGCAGCCTGTAAGGCCAGCTCCAGGGAGTCTGATGCTCTCTTCTGGCCTCCACAGGCACCTACATTCTTCCCTACATACTTACTTACACACACACACACACACACACCTTTTTTTTCTTTATTTTTTTTTTGTTAGGAATCCCACAAGAACACCAAGCTACCCAGCCATAACATATATGTAGAGGACCTAGGTCAGACTCCTACAGGCTCCCTGATCTCTGCAAGCCCCCACGAGTTTGGGTCAGTTGATTCTGTGGGCTGTATTCTCATGATGTCCCTGACCCCTCTGGTTCCTCCTATCCTTCCTCCCCTCCTCCTCCAGAATTCTCAAGCTCCACCCAATGTTTGGCTGTGGGACTCCTGCATCTGCTCCCATCAGTTGTTGGATGAAATCTCTCTCACCTCTTTGATGACAATTCTGCTAGGCACCAGTCCCAGAACACTCTGCAGGCAGGACAAGCTGTATGTTGAAGATTTTGTGGCTGGGTTGGTGTCCCAATCCCCCCACTTGAGTTCTTGGCTGGTTACAGGAGATGGCCTGTTCAGGCTCTGTGTCTCCTATTACTAGGAGCCTTTACTAGGGTTATGCTCATAGATTCCAAGGAGTTTCTCTTGCATTAGGTTTCCATCTCACTGCTGAAATGGCCCCCAAATTCAGTCATTTCTCCCAGTATTTACCCCCCACACTTGATCCCTTCTGTTTCCAACCTCTCCTGCCCCCAGTCCATCCTCAAAATCTATTCTATTTCCCCTTCCCAGGGAGATCCTTGCAACCCCTTCCCCCCCCCCCTTGTTACTTAGCCTCTCTAGGTCTGCAGACTGTAGCATGATTATCTTTTACTTTATAGCTAATATCTACTTACAACACCTACACACAATCTTAACAATTTTTTAAAAGAACAATGATGGATTGGCCTATTATTTTAGAGAGCACATAAACAACTTCATACTTCCCTGTCCTCTCTCTGGAAGGAAAAACTCTGCAGAAAGGCAAAGTCTCCCTGTCCAAAGGGCAAATTCTGCTGGAATATAACCCACAGCACTGGTGAGACTTCTGATTGCCTGGAAACTTCTAAGCACCTGATGGAAATTCGCAGTCCAACCGTGCAGCTCTATTCTGAATCAAAAGGAAAAACCAGCCCACTAAACTCCCTCATTTCACACTAGGGCATGATTTGTCTCTTTCTGGTGAATTGCAAGGGAGACAGAGAGCAGCAGGGTAGCCAGGAAAATGGAAAGGAAAACAGGTACTCTCCATTAAAAGGGTGTGCGCGGGAGGTAGCACGGCCTTTCCCACCTTAGGCAAAGGAAAAACTCAAAAGGGTTTTTGATATTGCGGGAATGAGTTAAGGGCCTCAGGTCTATCCACTTTCCTGAAAATGGCGTAATCTCATTCTTCTTTATGATTGTGTAAAGTTCCATTGTGTGCACACACTGAACTTTCTTTATCTGTTTGTTGATGCCACCTGGGCCGACCCCGTAACTCAGCTGTTGAGAACAGTGCCACAATAAACATGGTGGGCAGCTATCTCTCTCTGCGCAGGCTGGCCTCCGTCCCTTTGGGTACACACCCAGGAGTGTTGTAGCTGAATCATATCATAGTTCTATTTTTGTTTTGTGACGAATCTGTACATTTATTTCCATGGTGGCTGCACTCATTTCCATCCCACCAATAGTATATACTGCTTCCTTTTCCCCCCGGCTTCCTCCTCAGCATTTAGTTTGCTTTCTTGATGATAGCCCTCGGCCTGGAGAAATCGTATCTCGAGATAGTTGGATCAAATCCAGAATTTTCCGACTCTAAAACCAAAATTTTTCTTCACCTGCTGCCCCAAGTAACTCTTCCACCATACTAAAGGAACACACAATCACCAAAAGTATCCCCAAAGGGTTGTGCTTCTCCCAGAAGCCATAGGTTGTCAAATAAAATGCCCAGTGGCAGGTGTGGAATGCATCCCTTCAAGTTGCTGGTCAGAGGTGTCTTGGGAACTCTCCCCAAGCAATACACGCTATTGCTGTTGGCATTGGTTACCACCAGAACTCAATGGTAAGACATTATTTCTGAAAGCACCACACATATTGGCCACAGGAGGTGGAGAAATTAAGTTGGTGCCGACCAGAAAGTTTCCTCCTTGCTGGATAGCTTTCATAGTACTGGGAGGTGCGATGCAGACCGTTATGGGGGAAAACAATCAATATTCTCCCCCACAATAATGATGGGGTGGCAAGACATGCCCCTTGGTGCAATGGTGGACAAATGTTATGGGGTAAACCACCACTTTGTGATTAGATTTGAAACCTGCTCTACGGAAACACATGCCAGGTAGTGCAAATCTGACCAAGAACCCAAGGTTGGGGAGCTCAAAGGCCTCGGGGGTGAACCTATTACTCTAATTTTACTAAATGGACACCGTATCAGACTGTCATCTAAATTCATATCTCTTCACCCACCGATTAGTACATCTATCAGACCTAATCTGAGTTCTTTCCGCAGTTGATGGTAGTTAATGTAGAAATGCACAACTTATCAAAGGGCAGAGAATAAGTATCAGTGGACTACTCAGCCACAAAGAGGATATTATATCACATCCCTCCCCCCAAGGTTTAGGAACCATCATGAAAGAAGAGTTGAAAATATTGTAAGAGTTAGAAGTGAGGGAGGACCAGAGTAAGACAGTGTCTTCTGGACATGGCAGGACCACACCGCCCCTATGAACTCAAGCAGATATGGTGGCCTGCACATGAGCAATCCAGCCAACATTCTCACTTAGGGGTGCCAAGTGGTCCATGAGTTCCCACACCTAGTGGAAGAGCGATGAACAGTCAGTGGTTTCTGGCAGAGAGAAAGCAGTTTTCTTTAAGAGGGTGGCTTCTGGTAGTAGGCCATGCTCCAGCGGATGGCCACACAACAAGGAGTATATAGGTAGCACAGGTTGGGGTCTGTGGGCTATTTAAGAGGGAGGTGGTGACACAAAGTTGAGTAGATAGGAGGGGGAGGGTTGGGGATGACAATGGTCAAAAGACTGCATGAAATTCTCAAATCATTGAAAATATTTTAAATGTCCCCTAGGGAATCTGAACACAAAGAAAATTGGGTGTGCAGTGAGAGGTTGGTCAGAATCCCAGGGATGTTATCCCATAATATATCTCCACCATCATCACCACCAGGGCCTAGTTACAACTCTATTCTCCTTCCTCTCTACCCTTTTATCCAATTACTACCTTCATCCAGCTGGTCCTTCCCCGTACCATTTCTGTCTCTCCAACATGTCAACTCATCTCCTTTGGGTATGCCTTCTCCTGGAAACAGTCCTCCCATTCATCTTCAATACTGTCTCCTGTGCCTCATCCAAGCAACTGGAAGTCGACCCTCAGAAAGCCCTTCTTCAATGTCAACAGGCTGAAAGATACCAATCTCTGGTCACCCCCACAACATTATCATTGTCTTTATCTTCTGTTTATCTTGTAGAAATAATTATATCTTTCTAACATTGTAGCACGAATCTCAGAAGTTCTTATTAATAAAAACAAACCCAGGACCAGGTATTGGGGTGAATGCTGGAAGATCAGAAAAGCAGAACAAGCCACAGCTAACCTCACCTTGCCAATTCCTCAGCTGATCCTGTTTCCTCAGACTGGAAGCCTCTGAGTCCTCATCCAGAGTGAATCTCAGCTGAACCGCTGCTCAAAAGCCTAAAAGCTTAACCAGCCTAGTTCCTGGTCCTCATGCCTTATATACCTTTCTGCTTTCTGCCATCACTTCCTGGGATTAAAGGCATGAGTCCCCATGCCTGACTGTTTCCAGTGTGGCCTTGACCTCACAGAGATCCGATGGATCTCTACCTTTGGAATGCTAGGTATTAAGGTGTGTGTGCCACTATTTTCTGGCCTCTATGTCTAGTGGCTGTTCTGTTCTCTGCCCCCAGATAAGTTTATTAGGGTGCACAATATTTTGGGGAACACAATATCACCACATAACATCCCTGCCCCTCCAGACTAAGACTAGAGCATACCCTGTCATCCATGTTCAAAATGCTATGCTTCCTGCTCCTCCCCAGGGGCTGACACAGTGCCTGGCATGGGGTAGATGCTCAACAATTTATGCCTACAGAGAAGGGGATACATGAGATGATCTTAGAACATCTTGTAGTGAAAGAACATAAGAAATGTGTTCAAGAAATACCATGATAAACTTTATCAAAGGGACCTGAAAACCAACTAGAAGTTTCCCAATGTGGTGGGGAAGCTAACCAGAATGCATTGTGTGTGTGTGTGTGTGTGTGTGTGTGTGTGTGTGTGTGTGTGTGTGTGTTGAATTGTCAAAGGACACAATTTATTAATAAAAATAATAAATAAATGGCTAAGGATTAAAAGAAAAGAATCCTCAATGGCAAAAGCTGGAACAATTGGATGGGCGGGGACTGCATTGAGTTATATTTCAAAGCATATTCATGAATCCAGACTGATACAAATAGGTTGTTGGATAAAGAAGTGAAGGGAAGACATACTTCCTGTGCAAAAGATTTCCAATTAATTCCTATAGATGCAAGGGTGGAATATGACCCTTACTCTTTAAGGGCAGGTATCTCATAGTACATCCTGGAAAGGGGGTATGAGAGAAACCTTACAATGATTACTTTTGCTAGGTGGTCAGGGTCAATATCAACAAAAATGAGCAGCAAATGGGATACACGTGTCCTGAATGAGACCCTAGGACTGAGAAGGACATGGGGTATAGTAAGGAGATGTGCATAGTATGTGGGCCTTAGCTAATAGTAAATCCATGGTGGGTCCACAGTTATAACATAGATACCATGCTAGTGTAAAGAATCTATAGGGGAATATTGTGGGAATACTAGAGTTCTTTGCATTTACCTTTATCATCTTTCTGGAGCTATGAAAATGTGTGCTCTGGGGAGAGATGGTTTGGACCAAACTGGCCATAACTATTGGATGGCTACTGAGAGAAGAATGGGATATTTCAAGGAAGAGACACCAAGGGAGCTATTTGTTTTGCTTTTTGTCAAAATATATGATGAAGAATAAAAAAATTAAAATGGTATGGTTAGGTACAAAAAATAGACAGGACAACATAATAAGCTGAAAATTACTGGAAAATGCTGAGGCAAATGAAAGAAAGTATGTGTGTTTAATGTGATAAAGAAAACACCATAAATCACTGAGAAAGAGATGGATTATTTAATTAGCAACTTGTGGGGAGATTCAAAATATTCTTGACTGCATAGCACTAAATACTCCAAGAAGCTTAAAGGAAAAAACTCAAACCCCAAAACACAGACTTGAGTGCCAGCCCTGATGTGTGAGGAGTTTGGACATTGTCGTTTTTTACCCTAACATCAAGAAGTTTCTAATGAGTTTCTTTGACCCATCAAAGAACTAAGGTCTTGAAGAAAACTACCACCCCAAAATTTGAGAGCCAGAAAATCCCAGGTGTCATCAACAAGCTCTAATGACCATAGCAGAAGTTCTGGAGTCATAGCAGGGAGGAACACATGGATGGGATTTCCCCAAGTTAGGGGCAGAGGAGGGACTAGCCTGCTCATGAGAAATTCCTGGGGGCTGCAGGCTTAGGAAGACCTTAGATCGTCAATGAGCCTTCCTCTAAGACTCCCACATATCCCTTCATGAATGCAGTAGAAAGATGGGAAGAGACAGATCAGGATGACCTAATAAAACACACAGGCTGGAGGTTTAAACAACAGCAAAGAATTGCCTTATAGTTCTGGAGGGTTCAAGTCCAAATTCAAACTCCGTGAGGGTCTTCTTCCTGGCTTACAATTGGGTACCAATTTCCCATGTGCTTACATGGGCCATGCTCAGTATGTCTACACATGGAGGGATGGAGAATGAAAGAGAGATGAGGAAGGATGGAAGTAGGGAGAGAGGGAGGGAGAAGAGAGAAGAGGGAGAGAGAGAGAGGAAGAGGAGGAAGGAGGGAGAGGAGGGAGGAAGAGGAGGGAGTAGAAAGGAGGGAGAGGAGGAGAGAGAGGGGGAGAGGGAGGAAAGAGGAGGAAGGAAGGAGAGGAGGGAGAGAGGGGGAGAGGAGGAGAGAGAGGCCCTGCAGTGCTTCTTTTCCTTAGGACACTAATCAATCAGACAGGGCCCTCCTCACAAGACATCATCTAGGCCGGAAGAACCTACAAGCAAATGCCTTGCACTGAGGGTTAGGGCTTCCGTATAGGAATCTTACTGGGACATAAATATCCAGTACACGATGGGAGCCACTGAAAACCACAGCCAGAGGATTCTAGGGGATAAAGATCTACTTTCCAGTGTTTAATCCCAAGTGGTCTTTGCCAGACCTTGGTTCTATTGGAAGAAAGGAAGAAAAGGTTGGTTCTCCAATTCTTCCATAGTTTTACAGTGTCACCAAGAGAGAGTTTTTTGTTTGTTTGTTTGTTTGTTTGTTTTCTGGGGTTTGGGGTGGTGGTTGGTTGGTCGGTTGGTTGGTTGGCTGGTTGGTTGGTTGGTTGGTTGGTTGGTTGGATTGGTTTATTGATATAGGGTTTCACCATATAGCCATGGCTAGCCTAGAGCTCACAGAGATCTGCCTGCCTCTGCCTCCTGAGTGCTGGGATTAAAGGCGTGTACCACCACACCTAGATAAGATTACTTTTAAGAGAGAGGAGTCACAGCCTTACCTAAGAAGCATAGGCCTAACAAAAGACTGACAATTAGTTCCTCTTTACACAGCTAACTCCTGTACTTCACTAGTGCAATAAAAGTAGATTAAGAGCTGTAGGATATGGAAGCAATGGCAGAGCCTTGAAAAAAAAAAAAAGAGGAATCTGAGTCTCTAGAACTTTCAGCCACAACAAACACTAAACACAGGCCAACCCTAGGCTGTGATTCATCTACTCTAGATTAATATAAAACCTTACACTAAGGACCCATTACCTAATCCATTATGCTCAGCTTTCAATAGCAATTACAAGGCATGCTGAAAGGCAAGAAAAACAGTTTGAGGAGGCAAAGCATCAGAACCAGGCAGATGTTAGAATCATCAGATAGGGAATTTAACATAACTGTGATTAACATCTATTACACTTGGGTTCTCCAGAAAAACAGAAGCCACACACATAGCAAGAGAGATGGGAGAGGATTATTAGACGAACTGGCTGTGAATGTGGAAGCTGAGAAATCATGAGATTTGCATTAGCAAGCTGGAGAATGAAGAAAGCAGGGGTATGGCTTAGTCAAGCTCGAATGTCCAAGAACCTGAGGGAGTTGACGTTCTGACTCTGAGTTGGACGCCAGACTCCTGAAGAAGTAGAAGGCAGGGAATGCGTTACTTGTGGAAGATGCAAAGTCTGAAGGCCAGGGTATCTGAAATCCTGATATCCCAAGTCAGGAGAAGATGGATTTCCAAGCTCCAGAAGAGAGAATACCTGATGTCTTCTTCTCTGTACTGTCTTCATCCTCAGCAGATTGCATGATGCTGCCCCACATTACATAGGATAGAGTAACACTTATCGATCGAGTCCACTGATCAAAAGCTAAGGGAGCTCATCACCAGGAGCTTTGAACTGAAGGTGCTTTTGTTGCGACATTCTATCATAGCAACAGAAAACAAAATTAAGGCAACCTCACACAATGAGATATAAGATGTACTCTTTACCCTACATCTCCTACACCCTTTCTTCCCTCCAATAAGTGTACATACACAAAGTAGTTCTTGGAATAGAGGACACTGCTGGTCCCTGAAAAGTTTTCTGCTTCTTGTAGTAACTAGAGGGAAAAATCTCAAATCCTGACCCTTCCAAGGCCACAAGATGCTCAAGGATCATGCTCTACCCATTTCCTCTCTGTCTCACCTTCTCCTTCCCAGATGTAGAGACAGCCTCTCTTACCTCAAGATCTTTGTCTTTCTGGAAGCTCCAGGTCTAGATCTCTGGCTGCCTGGTCCCTTCTCAAGTCACTCAAGAATCTTCAGACATTCTTCCATTATCAAAAGGCTCTTTTGAAGTGGGCCCTGCACCCCATCTGGGCAGCACACTAGAGCCGATCCTGTTGTTGGGTGTGCAGGTGAGCCAGCCCTGAGGGCATGAGAGCAGGAGAGCTGATCCTGCCCCTCCCCCTCACCGCCACCCCCCCCCCCCCCACCCCCCACCCCCGACTCCTGACAGCAACTGAGAGAGAGGGCCCTGAACCTCACCTGAGCAAAACAGTAGTGCTGCCCCTGATGGTGTAGGTGTAGGTACCCCAGATCTGAGGACCTGAGAGCAGAACTGGTCCCACTCCTTGCTGCAGGCTGCATTGGGTGAGCTAGCCAAGGCAGTGCTGGAGAGCTCACCCGCTAGTGACCATGAGGAAAGCTGGCAGGCTGACCAACCCAGCTACCACCCAGGCCCAGAACCAGGGCTATGAGTTGGCCCACCCCAACATCCACCTCATCTATGAAATGTTGGAGCAGGTGAAAGGGACAAACCTACAGATCCAAAACTGCAGGATCCCCACAACACAGTACAACAGAATATCCAATAGGAGCC
>CABHPP010143711.1:11135-23217 GCA_902168425.1 Peromyscus attwateri
AAAGAAAGAAAGAAAGAGAAAGAAAGAAGCAAGGGGACCACTGTGGTGGCAGATGTCTGTAATCTAAGAGAATGATGAGTTCAAGGCCTGTCTGGGTTGCATGGTGAGACCCTGCCTCAACCCCCCTCCTAAAAATAAGGTGCAGGGGATAGGATGAGCAACTTTCCTGCTTCATCAGCTTAATCTAAAACTACTAGATCTTCCTAATGCAGACAGAATACATCCGTCTGCACCTGCAAAACTCTGCACACTATCTTAAGTTAGGGAAAGGTTAAACCTCCTGATGTCAAAGGCTCTACCCCCAACGTCATATCAGGGAGCACCCCCTCTCCCACCCCTCCCCGGCCCCAGTAAAGAAGATGAGGACTGACCAAGAGCCTGGTGTCTCTGATCACACAGAGCTGCTTGGCCCACTGGCCCAGCCACTTCTTGCGCCACAGGAAGGCACAGATGCGGGCGTCACGCATCAGCTCGATGCTGGCCTCAGGCGAAGGCCACTGGTACGGGGCTGCCTTGCCTTTACTGTTCTCCTCTTCATCATAGGACTCATAGGAGCTGCTCACAGCCTCTCCATCCTCTGCAAGGAAGACCCACCCCGTCAGTCAGGGCCCAGCTGGGCAAGAGAATCCACACATAAGCAACACTTCAGAGAGTAGCAGGCAGGAGCAGCTGGAGACCCCAGGCTGCCACCCACCTGGCCCTCCCATCCTTGAAAAACCTCAATGGCTTTCCACCCCCACCCTCTTGAAGAAACTTCTCAGATGCCGACTCAGAACACAGAGCACATTTCCCTGCCCAAACTCTATCTTCATGGATCCATAGACAATCCTGATGAGATAGAGCTGCCCTGCCGATGAACTGCATGCTTGCCCTATGGGCCTCTGGAGCCAGTGGGGGTTCCAGGTTCCAGGCTGGGTCTAGCTCTGCCCCAGGTCTGGGAGGGGCCTGTCTCTTCAGGGGGAAAAAAGAAAAGGAAAAGAGGCCACATAAACCATAGCAGGAAATGACGTTCTCAGAAGTGGCTGTTTTCCTTGTTTAGGGTGTGGTGGCGTACACCTTTAATCTCAGCACCGGGGAAGCAGAGGCAGGTGGATCTCTGTGAGTTCCAGGCCATCTTGATCTACACAGTAAGACCTTATCTCCAAAGGAAAAACAACAATAACAAGAACAACGTGATGGGGCCTGGTCAGAGCCCTTAACAAATCTGCCAGTTCCCCAGGCCACGTCCCCTCTTCTCCTCGGAACAGCCCCCAGCTCCTTACCTGGGCTCTATCTTACAGCTTCTCCCACTGTTCTACCTTAAAGAATCCTTCAGCACAGCACAGTACGAACTGCATGATTTGGTGCACACTTCACCTTCTTCCAAGTCTAGTTCATATCCCTACTGTCCTGCAAGCATGGTTCTCTTCTCCAGCCTCTTCGCTGTGTTTGAGGCCAGTGAAACCATGTGGAATAATCAATCAGTCTACCTCCTACCCATGCATCCACCCATGCGTGCGTGCATCCATGCATGCATCCATTCATGCATTAATGTATCCAACCATCCATGCATCCATCATTCCATGCATCCACCCGCCCATCTATATATCAGTACATTCATCTAGCCATCCTTTAAAAAGTATTATGGGAAAGAAAAGGGGACTCTGGATTCCCATGACAACCCCTAACCAGTGATCTTGATACTCTTCCTGATTCCCCAACGGACAAGGAGCTCAATATTCTCCCATTGCTAGACACTCCCCTCTACTCAGAAAAGCAGCCCCAACTGCTGCTTCCCTGTGCCCTCCACACAGCAGTTCCTGGTCTGTCCCCGAGGCATACTGAACAACTCCCCTGCATCCCATGACTCATTTCAGGAGACAAGCTGGGGCCCCCATTTTATCTTTTTAGCTGGGTTCCTGCATATTAGTTAAACAGAGTTACAACTGAATTAGAATATAGGAAAGAGGGATGGGGCTACTGTGTGGTTACTCTAGTCATGGTGCCAAAGAAACATATTTACTTTGTTTCAATATTTCTAAAAATAACACTTTAAATATTTTCATACCAGTTTTCTTTAAAAGCAGTATGGTACTGCACATCTTCCTGGCTTACCAAATACATATAAAACAAAAGGATACCAAGTTCATAATTCATACCTGTTATATCCATTAAATGTTCAAAGATGGAAAATCAAGACACTTCCCAGAGGGGGACCCTAAGCTCTTGTGTTTCTGTGGTACTGTAAACTCACACCAGCCTCTCAGAAAGTAGCCTGGCCACCTGTTGTTTCAAGAGCCATAAAATGTGCATACTTTCTGATCCAGTAATCCCAGTCCTGAGAGTTTATCCTGGGAGACTAACTTTCAAAAAAAGAAGAGGAGGAGCCAGCAAGATGGCTCACTGGGCAAGGGTGCTTGAGGCCAAGGCTGACATCTGACCTCTGGGCATGTGCTGTAGTATGCGCATGCCCCTCACCTCCTATACTTCACTCTCAAATAAATAAATGCAAAAATTAAAAGAAGAGGAAGATTGAGATTGAGCTCTTGCCTAACCTGCACAAGACCCTCAGCTAGATCCCAGCACCAAAATAAATAAGTAACTAGAGAAGAAGGAACATTACATGCATTAACATATCCATTGGCATGTTACTTAGCAGTGAGCAGCAGGGGCTGCCTAAGTCAGTATGATTTCATCTACTTGGCAGCATTCATGTCCCACAATCAATTAAAGCCCTGAAAACTAGTCTGCAACTCAGTGAGCTCCCTAAGAGGGCAGGCGGGAGGCAGAACTGCAGGTATGCATGCACATAGACCACCAGGCAACAGAGAACTCGGGGGAGCTGATTTGAGAGGGAGATGGTGGCCAGGGTGCTTAGGGTAAGTTGCCTGAGTTGTCAGTACTGTAGCACCTGTAAAAAGGGAATGAGAACGACTCGTGTCACTGTGGTTCTTCCTTCCAGAACAAGAACCAGCCAAGAGAGGCTGCAAAGCTAGGTGTGAAAGCTCTGGCTCTGTCCCCAGTGCCCAGCGTGGGCATCTGAGATGGTGCTGCATGCTTTGTGGGAAGTTCTGATGGTGTGCGGTCCCCAGAAGCTAGCTAAGACACAACAGCTAATCCTAGTATGGGGCCTAGCTTGGGAACTGTGAGGGCAAATGTATTACTATTGTGTTTATCCTTAGGAAGGACAATAGGCCCCTCATTAATGATGAATTTTCTTAAAACAGATCTCTGGTGGGGTTGGAGACTTGGCTCAGTGGTTAAGAACACTGACTGTTCTTCCAGAGGACCTAAGTTCAATTCCCTGCACCCACAAGGCAGCTCACAACTGTCTGTAACTACAGTTCCAGGGGACGGGACACCCTTACCCAGGCAAAAACACCAATGCACATAAAAATAAATATTAAAAAAGCAAACAAACAGATCCCTGGCTTTCAGGGATGTGGAGTAAGGAGGAATGAAAGGCAGCAGATAATCCTGACCAGGATGCATCTCTGTCCTGTGAGAGTCCTTAGGAGCCAAGGACCAATCACCATGAAAGCTACAAGTCTTGTATCCATATTTCCTGGTTCCACGGGTGCAGCTTTATGGAAGACAGAGTGTCCCACAGGCAGGGCTTCATGGAAGGCAGAGTGTCAACACAGTAATACACTCACTGGGCAGGAAAAGTGTATGACTATGTACATGCAGGACCCAGCCATGGGGACAGGAAGAAGGCAGTGGCCTTCCGGGGCATGCACTCATTTCAGAGAAGGTTACAAGCAAGAAACCGTTGGCATTCCAACTCTGAGGACAAGCAGTACCCAAGGTGATCGTGGCATAAATGACTCCTTCAGGCAACTGTGCCCATTTGGGGACTCCTGTGGGGAGATATGCTCCATAGTGACCTGCATGATTGATGTTCAACAGCACAGATGGAGAAGATGGGGAGGGGGGAGAAGGAGGGAGGAGAGGGAGAAAGGATAAAGAGAGAGGCACAGTCAAGCACAGAGATGCAGATGTGGCATGTGGCTGTCTAGCATTAGTTCTCAACTTGTGGTTTAAACCTTTTCACAGGGATTGCATAAGACCATCTGCATATCAGATATTTACATTATGATTCATAACAGTAGCAAAACTGCAGTTATGAAGCAGCAATGAAAATAAGTTTATGGTTGGGGGTCACCACAACATGAGGAACTGTGTTAAAAGGTTGCAGTGTTAGGAAGGCTGAGAACCACTGCACTAGGGGTTACTCACCGCTGTCCGCTCTGAGGTGTGGACTCATCAGGTGAGGCAAAGGCTGTCATTTACTAGCTTTGTCCACATCTAGAGGTGACCACGAGTCCTCACCAGTGACATGTGGACAGAGTGACATGTGTCATGTCTGGGTAGTACTTTTAAGACACAGACAGCCATTTCCCACTCTCTCTTTACAGAGGATGCTCTGGCCCTGGAGGGTGACTGAGCCAGACATGAGAGGCACCTGAGTACCCAAATGACACAGAAATGTCACACTGCTCAGAGCAGAAACCAATGCCGGGAGCTGCAAATTACAGCAACTGGTGCTTCCCTAGCTCGGCACATCAGGGTGAAGACCCTGATGTCTTAGGCAGAGATGGCCCTTAGTGTCTCAAGCACAAGCCCTCAGAGCACTCAGTTAGCACTTGCTCAGAGAGCAGATCCTGGCTCAGCGGAACAGCGTTGGGACACTGGTGATAAAGCAGGACAGGAGTCCCAACACCTGGCTTTGTCAGGGAAGCCAGGACAGTCCTGTTGGCCAACCAGCTAGAGAAACACCTATGCTTAGCACTCCTTCCTGTTTGCTGCGACCAGGTCACCCTGCCTGAGCAGATGTGGGGACAGCAGGCAGGAAGTGAGTCTGTCCTGACTTGCCACATAAGTAAAATTCTCTGTCACAAGGATGTCCAACTCCCCAAACTGTCCCCAGAGCTCTTGTTCCCAGATGGTAGGAGAGACAGGCAATCTTCCCACCACCTGCTGTCCTGGCCCATTCCACCTGGAAAGTTCAAACTGAGAGCGAGAAGCCCCAGGCCAGGTGGTAGGTAGCCAGCAGGGATGCACGGCTGTGAGGCAGACAGCAGCGGGCTGGGTGTTTCTGACCACTTGTTTGTGTGGAGGTGAAGTGTCTGCCTGTGTGTTTAGAAGACAGGTCCTGGCTGGCAGGGGCCACACCCAAGAGAGGAGATGGGCTCAGGATACATGGAGGTGCTCACTAGGTGAGTCACTGTTTCTACCTTCAGGGTGCACCCAGGCAGCATCGCCACACCCTTGGTTGGCTTGGGTCTGAAATCACAGCCTGGCTGTGACTCGCCAGGACCTCACTAGCTCAGTGGGCTGAAGTGAAGCTCATCTGCCCACAATGCCAACCACTTATAATATCCCCAGTCCCAGCAAGCACTCACCTCCCACACAGTTCCTGGGACTGGGGGCCACAGGTGAGTGAGAAGAGAGAGAAAAGACCAAGTGTTCTGGGTCCTATCTCATTTTAGTCCTTTTGTTGAAGAAATGTACAAGGCTCTACTTCACCCAAGCTCATTCCCACCACCAGGCACCCACACTCACCTTTGACCTTTACAAAGTGCTGTTAAGACTACAAAACACTGTCACAGAGGAAGAAGGAAGGAGGACTTGAGAAGATGCTGATCTTGATGTTGCTGCCCCTAGAGGCCACTTGCCAAAGACTTGTCCCCAGTGTGGTGCTGCTGAGAGACACTCTCCAGAGTCTTTGAGGGTGGAGAGGTGGCTCAGCAGTTAAGTGCATTTGTCTTTACAGAGGGCCCAGGTTTGGTTCTAATCACCCACATGGCTCCTCACAATCACTTTAACTCCAGTTCCAGAGGATCTGATGCCCTCTTCTGGCCTGCTTGGGCACTAGGCACAAACATGGTGTATGTGTGTGTGTGTGTGTGTGTGTGTGTGTGTGTGTGTGTGTGTGTGTATGTGTGTGTGTGTGTGTGTGTGTATGTGTGTGTGTATACACAAAATACCCATACAGATAAAAATAAATTATTTTCTTAATGAGAAAGCTCAAACAGAGGAGTAGAAGCTTCGTGAGAGGTCCTAGCTATTGGAGTATCCTCAAAAAAGGGGTCACAGGACCCCACCCTCCTCACCCTGCTTTTGCTTGCTGGCTTTGAGGCAAGCAAGTTGCACATGTCCCCCACTGCACATGCCCCCCACTGCTGTCCCCTGACAGGTCTCAAAGCAGCCGAAAGCAGTGTGTCCGCCCCATCTTGAAGTAGAGTCTCCAAACCTTTGGGCCTAATCAAACCTTTTTCCCTTTCAGGTGAATTCTCTCAGGTCTCATGATAGCGATGGAAAGGACAACGGCAAGCTGAGGACCCTGGCCAAGAAGAGCAGGATTCTAGCATCCAGCTCAGCTTGCACAGCAGAGTGTCCAGATCCTAAGTTAGGCGGGGCATGAACTGACCTGCAAAGAAAGGCTTGCCGTCCCATTCAAGGAAAAAGCAAAGTCCCCACCATGGCCAGCAGCCCTTTATATGCCCCTCCTCACTCTCCCCTGACTCACCTGGCCCTGCCACAGTGGCTTCCTTGTTCGTCAAACACACCAAGGAATCCCCTGACCGAAGCCTTTTCTCTCTGCCCAGAATTCTCTCTCTGCAATTACATGCCTGGTCTGTCCCCCACAGCTCAGACACCCGCCTGAGGTCATAGTGTCGGACTCACTGTGTCTCCGCAGCAGGCAGAGCCACTCTCGTGTTTTCTGCCCTAACAGCCATCCCCAAACAAAATCTTGTGGTGATTTATTGTGTACCCCAATATATTGTGTACTCTAATAAACTTATCTGGGGATCAGAGGACAGAACCAGCCACTAGATTAGACATAGAGGCCAGGCAGTGGTGGCACACACCCTTAATCCTATCACTTGGGAGGCAGAGATTCTCTGGATCTCTGTGAGTTCAAGGCCACACTGGGAAGAGAATCAGGCAGTGGTGGCACACACCTTTAATCCCAGCACTTGAGATCTCATGCCTTTGCTTGGAAAGCACACACGCCTTTAATCCCTGGAAGTGACTTGGCTGGGTAGAGAATGGTATATAAGGCTGAGGAGACAGGAACTGAGCAGCAGTTCAACTGAGACCCTCAGGGGTGAGGACTCAGAGGCTTTCAGTCTGAGGATTCCTGGAAACAGGATCGGCTGAGGAGTTGGCGAGGTGAGGTTGGCTGTGGTTTGTTCTGTTTCTCTGATCCTTCAGCTTTCATCCCAATATCTGGCTCTGGGTTTTTTGTTTTGTTGTTGTTGTTGTTTTATTAATAAGACTGGTTAGCCATTCGTGTTACAAAGTCTGAGTTACTTGTGGCCTGTGCTCTCTATTGAACACGCTTGTTCTTGCCCTGCTTGTGGGATCATAGTAACTGAATCCAGAGAAAGAACATGAGTGCTTCCCTCAGACTCAGCCTGACCTCCACATCCATCACTGCCAGGGCCACAGGCCCCTTGGCCAGCACACCTCTCCTGCACCACACCTCTGTGCTGAGTAAATAGCCAGGTAGGCGTCTGGAACCCTGTAGATACAGGAAGCTGCTCCTGCGAGCATCCCCAGTCTCTTCTCACAGGCGGGTGGGGGCTAGACACTTCACACAGACCAAAGACTGAGCATTGTATGGCCAGTTCTCAACTGAGGCCATTTCCTGTGTCACGTCACGTTGTCTGCCTCTGCTAAGAGCCCAAGGTGAGCCTGCCTGTCACCAGATGATGAATCAGCACCAGCCTGTGGGTTATAGCAGTTAGACCCCTCTGGGGCCCAGTCCCGGGACCTACCATTGACGGAGGTGTCATATGGCTCCGCCTCTTCATAGTAGCCCTCAGGAGACTCAATCTTTGGAACCGTGAGCTGCTTCCGCTCTGGAATCTGTAGCACAAACAGACAAAGCCAGCAGCTTCAGATGGGGCACACTGGGAGCGACCACGGTGACGCTTTCATGAGGGAAGACGGAAGTAAAATATGCCTGGCTAGACTCTCAGCAAGTTGACAGGGGAGCAGGAACTCTGCCTGGGGGATGGGATGGCCTCTAAGCCTTGTTTGCCTCCTCTCTAAGGAAGAATCCTAGCTGGGCCATTTTTGGGATACACGAGCCAAAGTGTGAGAGACTTGGGCTGGAAAGATGGCTCAGAGGTTAGGAGTGTTTGCTGCATAGTCATGGGGAGCAGAGCTGGGATCCTAGGACCCATATGACAAGGTGGGTGTCCTGCAAATGGCTGCAACTCCAGCTTTAAGAATTCTGACACCCTTTTCTGGCCTCTGCATGTGTGCATTCTCTCTCTCTCTGTCTGTCTCTCATACACACACACACACACACACACACACACACACACACACACACACACACAGGCCAGGTAATTAAATATGAGAGAATGTTTTCACAGGGCCCGGCCCACATGAAACACAAGGAGGTAACTATAATTGTTAGGGGCCTCTACAATCCCAGGATCTGCAGTCTGTGTGGAAAGGGCAATGGGTATGCCCAAACCAACCGCCCCCCCCATGACTATCATGATGGCAGCTGAGGCAGACCTACATAATCCTGGGTCTAATACCTGTCCCGACCCCACTGTGCTTGGCTTCCTATCAGTGGTGCTAAAGCAGGCAGGAGGCAGGCAGGCTCTGCCTCTGCCCTACCCTTCTCCTTCCACTGCCACACAGGAAGGAGCAGGGTCATGAGGTCATATCCTAGTGACAGCAGATACTGTGTCCACTGGCAGTGGCTTCTGAGAAGTGACCTGCCCCTGGGCTATCTCCCACTTGAGGCCTTGCCCGCAGTAGGTAGGCACTCAGAAGCTGCGAGAGCTGATCCTTGACTTGCTGCCAGCACCTGGTACAAAAATCTCTGCTTTGTCATCTGCTCGGCCAGCAGCCTGAGGAAGGGCAGCCTATGAGACCAACTATGACACCACGTGCTGCCTCCCGGGGTCTGAGGGGAAGAGTTCTCTCCCTGGACAGTCTTGGGGCTTGAACATCTTAAATTGGCTGCCTCCCTGTGAGGAAGAAGGTCCTGTCTGGAGGGACACTCCAGGAACCCAACATTTGGCCCTGGGTCAAGGAGGGACTTGTCAGAACTGAACAAGTGGGAGAACAGAACCTCTGTCACAGGGTCCGCACTCATCAACACAGGGTCTGTGGCTCGGGGAGGCCATCTTGTTTAGGGTAGCACACCAGGCAGGTTTCTTGAGATTCTCCCCAAAGTAAAATGGATCATTAGAGATGGCGTAGGACTGTGTGGTGAACCCCAACAGTGGATATTGGTTTGTCTGGGCTGTAGTACAAAAAGAAGCACAAATGTCTGTCACCTGGAGTCATGGAGGATTAAACTGTGCTGGGCAATATTAAGTGTCCAGTAAGTGTTTGTTTTTACTAGCCCCCCCCTCCCCGAAATACAAAAACATCAATGTCCCATGAGACAGTGATATCATCAGAGGTCAAAGGACAGAGAGCCTCATATTCCAGGGCTAAGGAGAAAAGACCACTGTGTTAAGGACCATCAATAAGATGTGAAGATTGTGACTGTGGTAGATAGTTTTATATGAGCTTGATGGAAACAAACAAGCGTTATCTCAGAGGAGGGAGGCTCAATTGAGAAATCTCCATAAGATCCAGCTGTAGGGCATTTTCTTAATTAGTGATTGATGGGGGAGGGCCCAGCCCATTGTGGGTGGTTCTGTGTCTGGGCTGGTGGTCGTGGGTTCTGTAAGAAAGCACGCTGAGCAAGCCATGGGAAGCAAGCCAGTAGGCAGCGTCAGATCCTGTGTCCAGGTTCCTGCCCTGTTTGAGTGCCTGCCCTGACTCCCTTCAGTGATGAACAGTGATGTGGAAGTATAAGCCAAATAAACCCTTTCCTCCCTAACTTGCTTTTTGGTTGTGGTGTTTCTTCACAGCAATAGAAACCCTAACGAAGGGAGTGGTCATTAGCTGAGGATGCAGAAGACATTTGATTTCAATGCTGAAATAATCGGCCATCAGAAAAGACAAGGAAGAACCCTCCCTGAGCTGCAGAATTTACCAAGATCCACATTTCTGCTTGTTCTCCAAGGAGCCAACTAGCACATATTTTAGGGAACTGTTGCCTCTTGGGGACTTTTATCTTAGTTGGTTGCAGCATGGAGAAATCCAGACTGTGCATGCTAAGGAAGTGTAGCCAGTGCGAGAAAATGGTACTAAACAAAGCAGGTGACTGGTGGGTGGACCAAAGGGCTGAGGTCGCTTGTGGACCAGTCCCTAAGATGAAACATAAGATCCAAAGTTGAAGGGTAACCCAGATGACCTGGGGCACCCGTGCATCCTTCCCTGGGGAGCACACCATGGAAAGTTCTGGGGCCACGGTAAGTGGGTAGACCCCTTCCCACACTGACCATGGAAATGCCATTGGAGTGTCAGCTTCTTTCCCCATCAGGAAGCTCCCTTGAGATCAGTGCTAATGTCATGGTTAAGAGGGGCGTGGGGCAGGGAGGTGAGCACGCCAAGATGGTAACTTGTGGCCAGCAAACATCTGTTTCTCTTGCGATGACCACAGCACCTGGCTGTGCAGACTGCAGCCTGGAAAGACTTCAGCTGAGTCATGGTCCACACCCATGAGTTCGCTCCAGACCCCTGGCTGCCCTTCACTGCTGGCAGGACCTGGTCTCCTCTGACTCTGTGGGGACTGAAGTGAGGACCTAGCCACTAGGGATAAGTCAGGGTTCAGTGTTGACAAGCATCCCAAGCTCAGGATAGAGACCACCACCCTGGTCCAGACAGGTACTGTAGACCCAGCATTTGGGTGAAGGTTTCCTGTAGCACTGTGATATTCGGGAGTCAGGAGAGGGAAGGGGGAATCTCTGACTGAGGAGATTCTCCAGGCTCAGGCCCTGGGGTGGAACTGCCATGTATCCTGCCTGGGAGGCCTGGGTGGTAATGACTCCCATGTCTCCTCCTCCTGACTCACCTGACCCTGCTCCTCTGGAAACACTGGACTAAGATTTTCACTGCTTCAGGCAGAGTGAGCAGGAAGGCTTAGCTAAGGGCACAAGTATGATCATCACATGTGTGTGGGCAGGAAAGAGAGGGCCTGGGTAGTAGAGACCACCCCTTCCTCATGCCACATCTGGAAGCACTGGAGGGTGCCTAGGACAAAATTTGGAAGGCCTTGGACACTCCATACCCTTCCATCAAAGAATGTCCATCTGGTAGGGGGAGGGGCTTGCACTGTAAGGTCAGCAGGTGTTGCTAGAACTTTCTGCAGGCCTGGAGTCTGTCCACAGGACTATCACCACACCTCAGAAGGGACTTTGAGACTGAGCTATTCCTGGGTAGTGACATTTTCTTCAACTCCAGCACCAATGTTCTCTCAGACATGGCCCTCTTCCCACACTGAAGTTCCATCACAGACAGCACAGGAAGTGTCTCTGGAGAGGACAGTGTCCTACCTTTTCCCACCCTTCAACTCATACAAAGACCCTTCAGGTCTTTACACTGGAGAATGGCATGGATCCCAGGGGCTTCCAGATTCACTCTGACTGGGGTCTTTAGAACTATGACCAAAGGCCAAGCCCAGGCTCTCTACACTGTGTTTGTAAAACACAGATTTACAGAATACTCTGCCTGGTGAATACACCTTCCCTCCAAGTGTTGACCCAGAAGGGAATGCAGGTGGCATTTCTGATCAGCCAAGTCATAGTGAACGATGCCTGGGAGTCCCAGAAAACTTACCAGGTGGTCTCTACTACCCAGGCCCTCTCTTTCCTGCCCACACACATGTGATGATCATACTTGTGCCCTTAGCTAAGCCTTCCTGCTCACTCTGCCTGAAGCAGTGAAAATCTTAGTCCAGTGTTTCCAGAGGAGCAGGGTCAGGTGAGTCAGGAGGAGGAGACATGGGAGTCATTACCACCCAGGCCTCCCAGGCAGGATACATGGCAGTTCCACCCCAAGGCCTGAGTCTGGAGAATCTCCTCAGTCAGAGATTCCTCTTCCCTCTCCTGACTCCAGAATATCAGAACCACTCACAGCTGGATAGGAGAGCTTCAGGAAGGTGTCTCTCCCAGACCCCCAAAGCACCGGGGGGAGAGTGGAGTGGGGGGAAGCTGGAAGGAACACAGCCCCT
>CABHPP010143712.1:0-21758 GCA_902168425.1 Peromyscus attwateri
CACTCATTAGCTCCAGATTTTCTTACTTTGTTAAACCTACCTCTCTGAGAACAGAAGCAGCAGGTTCTATTTGACATTTTAATGCCTTACTTCACACTAGAATGTGAAATCCTGGAAGGGAGAGACCAGACCTCTTAAGCCTTTGTCTCTTAGTTTATTTGACCACAAAAAGAATGTGTGTGGTGAACATTTGTAAGTGAACAAGTGGTTCAGGGAGTTCCAGGCAAATTCTACTGTAGTCTAGACTGGAAACAGAAATGTCCAGTGGTTGGGCAGATGAAATGGGATCCAGGTCTCACATTCACCACCACCTCACTGGTTGACTTCAGCACACTCTTACCCTCCCTAAGTCCTACAATACATATGATCATGTGACAGAGTTTTATAAATTACGTTGTAGACAAGAGTTTGGGTGGATTAAAAGCTCTCTCCACATGTGGGTTGTTCCTATTGAGGTCATGTTTCTGAAACAGTGTTTTGTAGGGCTCCGATCCCATATTATCGCAGTAGAACCTTCACAGAAAGGGAATTACAGTTAGTGCTTGGATGTACTGGAAGAAGCAAAGATAGGAGGATACAGCTGTATAGACCTTTAGTCTGCCTCACATGCACAGGGACACTGGGTTTCCTAGAACTGAGGTAATGCTAGCATGCTGGTTCTACTCTGTCAAGCATCTTATGGTCAAGGAGTTGGAGATATAAACTAAAACATGCTCAAAGGTCACACAGACCAGACTGACAGACAGTCCTACAATTTGAAATTGGGTCTTTGGGTGAAAGCTTGAACTTTTTACATTAAATATGGCTACCACATAGGGGTACTTTTTGTTCATTTAACCATGATTTATTGAATAGTGCTTATCTGTTCTATTCTGTAGTCTATGGGATTTTTACTATTTCTCACATGCAAATTGGGGATAATAATTTCCCTAGTTTATAAAAGTTGTCATGTGATAGAATGAACACATTTTTTAACATTTTCATGTTTGAATTATTATTCAATAAACACTATACTTGTTTTTTGCAAATTTTAGCTTACTTAGTACCTCAAAAGATGTTTAAAGTTAAGTAGCTTATGGCTTAATATTTTAAAAATAAAAGCAAATTAAATTAGGATGTTTTGCATTTTTTCCTTGAATAAATGCTGTTTCTAAATTTAACCAAGTCAATGAGAAAAATCAATATGCACACATTTTATGCTTATAAGTAATTTAACATAATTTCCCTATTTCATGGAAGTTGTCACAAGTTAGAAAAAGCACATTTTCTCCCTTCCTCCTTTTTGTTCCCCATTCAATTTTTTAAACCAAAATAACCCTCCAAAGTTGAATATGTCATTTGTTTTTATGCGACAGTTTCAATCCTACGGAAGTTAATGGTTAGCCTAATTTACAGTTCCCACGATATCCTGTGAATGTTAAGAGAATATGCGCACATTGCCTGTTTTTATTAAAATACATAAGTCAAGTGGGTGGTAGTCAGAAGTAACAGTCATTCTGCTGTCTTTGAGTGGATTAGAAGCACAAGTATCAAACTTTGTCTTTTTCCTTGTATTATAAATGAAATTTATGGGAAAAGTCTCTCAGGTCCAATACTGTAATACATTCAGTTTTTAGCTGTCCCAGTTGGTAAAAATGTGTGAATGGGAAAAATTCCTGTAATTTTTCAAGATGCATAGAAGCCCTTGTAATTAGTTCAGGCAAAATGATTCTTGAATTTCCTGTGTGAAAATTGGAAATCCGATTGGCTTAGCACAGTCCTGTTTTGCTTGTGAGGCGAGCTTGGGAGAGCTTTACCTGACCATGGAGTGGGACCAGCTGTTGGGCTGTTAGAGCACTGCTTTCAGTGAACATAAAAGCTGAATGAAAGACTCCTTGATGCACTTCCAGGACGGCACTGTGAACTACTGTTACAGTACCATCAGTCAGGGTAGAAAATGAGGAAAGTGGGACATGGTGGCATATGTGTGCATGTACGACTTCTTAGGTTGGCTTACAGGCTGTGGTCCAGTGAGTCCAACAGTGACTGTCTATCAAAGGAAAGGCCAAGAGCCCAGCTGTTGTTCAGTTCATGGGGCTGGATGTCTCAGCTGGTCTTCAGGCTGTACTGGACTCTTTAAGAAGGGGGTTCTAATACCAGCAAAAGAATGTCTCAGCAACAGGATAGATGACCTTGCCAGTGAGAGTGAGGGCAAGTAGCAAAAAGCAAAAGCTTCTTTTTTCCATGTCCTTTTCTGTGGGCTGCCACCAGAAGGTGTGGCCCAGACCTAGGGTGTGGCTTCCCACCTAAAATGACCCAATTGAGAACATCCCTCACAGGCGTGCCCAGCTGCTTGGGCTCTAGTTGGTTCCAGATGTAGTCAAGTTGACAACCAAGATTAGCTGTCACATGGCCTGACTTGAATCAGCCTCGTAGGGTTCTCACATGTACCACCTACATTGTGAAGCAGTACCTGAGTATCATTCTCACGTGTACCACCTACATTGTGAAGCAGTACCCAAGTGGTTCTTTCCATACTGTCCCAATATCAGACAGATTTTGCAGCTGCATCATCAACAACTCTCTCCACAAACACTTGTCTCTTTGTCATTGGCTAACATCTGTCCTGGTGTTTACCAGAAGGTGAGAGCCACACCTGATCCTTCTCTGTGCTCCCCATGTAGCACAGGGTGTGGTAATGCTAACAGTTGCCACTTACAAATGCTTGTATTCTTCTAAGGGCTGAACATGGATGAGCTCCTTGGACTGTCACAATAGTTCTAAGAGACAAAGACTGGTAACTATTTCATTTCATAGAAAAAGCAACCAGAGAAGCATACTACATGAACCCAGAGAATAGAGGGAAAATTCAGACTTGACTGCGAAACTATCAGAGATTGGGTTCTCTGGCAGCAGATGTGGAAATCGAGTTTGGGATGTGACATGCTTACTGGAAATCAACATCTGTGGGGAACCAGAATCGGAGAGTACACTAGGGTAGACATTGTCTCTTAGAGTTTATTTAACTAGCTTAGTCTACAGATCTGAGCTGCCTTTCTAGAAAGACTTGGCCAAGAAACTCCTTCCAGCTGATGCAGACCCTAATGGTGTTGGCATTTGGAGACTGTATTCATCACCCCTTTCACAGCTGGACTGCCCTTCTGTATTTGGAACCTGGAGGGTTCATATCCATGCCATCAACATATAATAGAGTACCTCTTGGGGGCAAACACGACGACCATTTGCTAAATTAACAACATGATTAATAATTATGGTAGTAGCTATAACTCATTGAGCCATTAATCATCACTAGAATACACTGACACTAATACCATATCATATATCCTCATTTCACCAATAATGAGATAAAGGTTGAAGCTAATAGCTTGTCCAGAGTTGACAATTAATATGTGGGAGAGATGCAATTCCCTCCCAGGACACCTGACACCGAGTCCACATGTCTAACCCCTGGCTATTTATTTGTCTTTTCAAATGGATTTCTGGGGAGCTTTCCTAGAACAGAGACCACACCTTTATCAATTTCATGACACCTCGCCCCACCCCCAATACCATATAATGTCTGACACAGAGAATATGTTGAATGTGAACTAGTTGAGTAGTCTGTTCACCTTCCATGAGAACAGGCATTAAAAAAATAGAAACTACCAAAATAATTTAGTAATTTAGGAACTGGACAGGAACAACTGAGGGTCTAATGAGGCATATTAAGGCTCTTACTTTTTCTTTGTCTAGAATCTTGGAGAAGCAGGAACTGCCAGTGAAAACAACAGGCATGATAGAAATCCACACGGGGAGAGATGTGCAGAAGTGCCTCATCGATGGAGTGGACATATCAGTCAGGGCCACATGCTTTTATAGAAAGAGTACAGGCCTAGCATCTGGGAGGTTTCCATTGCAGGCCATTCTCACTGATGTGAGCTTGTCATTGACCAATCACTGAAATTATTTCTTAAATGGAGGAGTTGTAGGAGATGATCCCTGAGTTTCACCCATTACTGCATGTGGCAATTCTACAAACGTCACGTGGAAGTGGGAGGTGACATTCTGAAAAAGAACACAGAGTCGTAGAAGCAGAGTGCTGGGAAGTAGACACGGGAAGAATTCTGCTCGATGTTGTAAAGTAGGAGATGGCCCAGTGTAGGGGCTCACAGAGGTTTCCTAAGGAGATCTGAGCTCGCTGTAACAATCAGGGCTGCATAAGAGGATGACTTGACCACGTGTGTGGTTACCAGGTATTTGGAAGGGTCTGCACTTGGCTGTGTGGTGTGCTTTGATCTAGCAAGGGGGAGGTCTTTTGCCCCACCCTTTGGCATTGTTATAAAAAGCTCTTTTGAAGAGACAGAAGAGGCTGGTGGATTTTATTTCGAGTCCTCCTGAAACTATCCTGTGTTTCTGTCTGTCTCATCTTCGATATCTTTCTATCTACAAATTCCTTATTCCTCTCTCCTCCTCATAGGAACCCCTTTAAAAAGTGGGAGCTGGCCTCCCCCAGCCCAGTTAGTAGTGCTTGTTGTGCAAGTAGGAAGGCCTGAGTTCAGATCCTGGGCACTCACCTTCAAAGTTATAATCCCAGTGTTGGGTGTGTGTGTGGAGACAGCAGGATTCCTAGGGCTTGTTGGCCAAGGCCATCTTGCCAAATCGATGATCTCCAGGTTCAGCTGGAGACCCTGTCTCAAAAAGTGAGGTTGAAAGTGATAGAGGAAGACATTTGATGTCAACCTCTGGCCACCCCCCCCCCCATACACAGAGGAGAAAGTATATTCTAAATAACATCCTTGTGAGAAGTGATCTCCTCTTTATAGGAGTGTTGAAGCAGAGGTTATCCATGGTCAAGAGAGCTCCCCATGGGTTCTCTGACTTGCAGCACAGGCTGGATGTAAGGACTGGAAAGGTCAAAGAAGTTTAAGAGCTTGTGAGTTGGAAAGGTAAGGATCAAATCCCAGACCTTACACCTGAAAGTCAGAAAGTAGCCTGATAGCCTGGAGCCTGGGATATAGTTGTTGTTCAATACATAGTCACTGAATGAGTTGTTAGAATGATTTAATGATGAATTACTAATGAAGAAGAGGGTTGGGTATGACTGATAAAGATAATCACAGACAGTTTAAAGCCAAAATGAGATTATCAACGTGAAGATGATTTATAAATTGTGTCACAGATTGAGTTCCCTAGAAAACAGGGTTTGAGACAAGGAGTTAGGTGTATGAGAGAGTGTTCTTGGTGGTCAGAGGACAGTGAATGAGAGATGCTGAACATTGGTGGGTCTGAGATAGATGGTAGCCATGGCAAGTGTTTGCACTAAGGAGTGAGGGTTCTCCTGAGGATAAGGGAACTCCAGGCAGAGGACATAATATCAAAAACAGAACAGGGACATTCTCTGAGAAGGGAAGCTATTTCAACCTGCAGGCTAGGAATAGGCAGTTAAGTGGTGGTGGAAAGGTAGGCATATGCAGAGGTGTCATGAGCCATACCATACCTGAGGAGGTTGGACAATTGGACAACGTTCAACGAATACAAAACAGCTCTGGAAAAATGCATAGAAAAGAGCGAAGTGTGCATCAGTAAGGAACCAAGAGAGTAAAGTGAGTTAAATCCAATTGATAAAATGCTCTAAAGAACAGAATTTTACATGAGCACGACAGTTCTGATACTATTTTATACATTATGCAGGAAAAGCTAATCTCAAAGGACGTCATCTTCTCTTTCCACCTCTTTGTGAAAGGGACCACGGATTAGAGAGTAAGTCTGACTAAGTCCGTTTGGAATTCCCTGCCAGGAAGTACATCAGAAACTCATATGACAGACAGAAGCAGTTGAAGTTAAAACCTAAGTGTAAGACCCATTGATGTTTCTGTAGGGACCAACGTGAATAGGTCCCAAGTTATGCTTAGGAGCTAGGTTTGAACAGCAGGGGCAACTGACTACCCACTGCTGAAATGCTAAGTTGCTTTGGGTGTTTTGAAGGTGCCATGTGAGCTCATCTCTTTGCATTTGTGTAAATTTCTTCCCTTTGACTGAATGACTAATATACGACGACACCAGCTGCCCGTCACTGCCCACCAACCCCACCCATCTAGATAATGTTTGCATGTTCTGAAAGCACCCATACTTTCCCTAGCACTGCTTCAAGCCTCAGTCACTCAATATGAATGGGCAGAATACCCCAGGGTCTTGTGGAAATGCAGGTTTGCATTCAGTAGGTCTGCGGTTCTGCATCCTTAGCAAGCTCCTGGCTGCTGCTGCTGCTGCGGCTGCTGCGGCTGTAGATCACAATTGGAGTGGAAAGGTCAGGTCATTTAATAGCACTCGTGAGTTTCCTTGTCACAATTCTGACCAGGGAATCTTTAAAATTTCTATTGCATAATGTAACCTGGCACGGAATAAGATACCCAATAAGCTTCCTGTGGAGAAATGCATGAGCAGTATTATCTCATTAGTTCAGTGCCACAACCTAAATTATTAGCATCATCATTCTCTTAAGGGGAAAGGCAGTTAAATAACCAGTTGGGAAGTGACAGAATCAGAAGTTCAGCAGAGCTCAGCTCATGGAAGTCGTGTGTGCTGTTTATTCCACCATTTGTGTCCCAAAGAAAGGGTACAAGGCAGGTGAGGTCTGAGAGCAGAGAGGCATAAAAAGAATTAATAAAATGCAAGTGTTCCTGACACGGTGTCTAGGAGATTGGAGCTTTACAGTCCTCGCCTTAGAGAACACGGCTGATCTAGAGTTGCAGGAAATCCGTGGTCTTGAGAGATTTGGACCACACTCCAAACTTCAACGTTCCATACCATTCTCACAGCTGAGTAAATACGACACATGTAATTGTTGAGCCCACCAGTGATTTCATGAATTAATTCTCTCTTGGTGCTTATGGTGTTTTGTGCTCTCTTTTCAAAGAACCTTACCATATATCTAATTATTTAAGCTGCTTTACATCCCTCAGAGGAAGGACGGGATATTATTCTGCCCTGAGCCCGGGGGAGGTGTCAGTGGGAGAGAGGCAACATTCCAAGGACTATGAGAGTTCAGGACAGGAAAGAGCAGGTTGCATCTAGGTGGACCCAGAAGGGTCTGTTACCAAGGAAATCTTGCCTGTAGATAGGACAAGGGCATCTCGTGACTTTATGAACAAGCAGACAAAAGTGCAGAAACCATTTCTGATACTTAACTGTGAAATTAATAGCTATCATTTAGAATACTTATTATGTAGTGGGTGGTGGTCTGCACCTGTACAAGAGGTTTGGATGATGATGATAAAAGCAGCAGCTAGCTCTAACCACTGAGAACAGACACTGTGCCAGCTGTTGAAATGCTGACCTCTCTGAATCCTCCGAAAGTGTGCATTATTGTCACTGTGTCATACAGGGGATTGAATCATCTGAGTCTTGTCATTGAAATACCATAAGACTGGATTTGAATCTTGACTATATCCATCTCCAGAGCTGGGAATCTCTGCATTGAGCTCTACCAGCTCTACCACTGACTCTCTGAACATGTTTCTCTCATTTTGAAAAATGGGAATAATAATAATAATAATAATAATAATAATAATATGTACTCTGTATGGTGTTATGAGAATTTGCTGTGATAATGTTCTCGACATTGAGTAAGGAGAAATCATGACCTTGAAGGCAAGGAAGACATTAGTGTGAGCTTTTTCTGAATATTCAGCAAACACGTCTGACATTGCTTAACTTTATGAGTCTTGATCTTTTTTCATAAGCTCATTTTATTCTAAGTCACAAATGAGATGACCACATAACTGATTTAAAGAAGTCACCTGCCCAGTCCCAAGCTCTTCACACCTCTGTGAAATTCTATACAGTTGGAATGGCCATTCTGAGGCAATGGAGCTTCAATTAGGGTTTTACCCTTTCACTGGCAATCACATAATTTTTTTAATGGTTCTTTCTACTTCAGCACATAGGAAGTTGAATTTGCTTATCTACCATAGAAAAAGGAAAAAATAGGACAGAATTAAAACTAGACAAAAATTAGCTTTGTAACATTTTTTCATGACCTTTTGTCGAAATCTCCTCCTTCCTTCCTCCTCACCTCTCTTGTTCTCCTTTCTAAATTTTATACTGTCTCCACACCCACTTGTTGTACATATTATAGGGTGGGAGAAGAATATCCTAGAACATGCGCTTTTTGCCTTTCTGATTTTGGGTACCTTGCCTAGTATCATTATATTTCCCAAATCTATCCATTTTTCCCCCTGAAATTTTCATTATTGCATTTTCTTTATAGCTCAATAATATTTCATTTTTGTATCTATTCATCTGTTGATGGACAGTTAGGTTGGTTGGATTGCCTCACCATGGTAAAACAGGAATGTGCAAATCTGTCTATGGTAGGGTATGGAGTTGTGTGGGTATATTTCTGGAAGTAAAATAGCTGGGTCAGATGGTAGCTCTATTTTTAATTTCTGAGGAACCTCTAAGTTAATCTCTATAATTTGCACTCCCCCCCTCCCCCCCGCAATGAGTAAGAGTTCCTCTCTCTCCACATCCTCTGATCTTTGTTATCAGACATCTTGATAACAGACATTTCTGATTGGGGTGAAGTGGTATGTAAAGTAGTTTTAATTTGCATTTCCCCAGTGACCAGAGATGCTGACCACCTTTTACAGTAGTTATTGGCTGCCCGTGTTTCTTCTTTTGAGAACTGTCTGTTCATTTTTGTTGACTGGCAGTTTTCTTCCTGAGTGTTTAATTTTTGCAGTTCTCTGTAAATTCTGTATATTAACCCCTGTCTGTAGTCCAGCTGGGAAAGATTTTCTCCCATTCTGTAAGCTATTTGTTTGGTCTGCTGGAACTCTTACATTCCATCTGGTCATTAACTTGAGAGTAACAGGGAAAATTGTAGGCAGTTTTAATAAGCCAGTACCAGAATATCTGTATTTGGAAAGGCAACCACTCTTCCGACATAAAAAAAAATGGATTGGAGAATTATGGATGGTCACAAATATATGATTTGTAGCCAATGTAGTAGCCCAAGTGGGAGATTAATTAGCCTCAGATTAGGCTATTCAGTGGGAAAATGGATGAATTTGAGAAACTATTAGAAAACTAGGTAGAACTCCATGATGGTGTGATGGGCTTTGATGGAGAGAGGCACATTGAGGAGCATGCAGTTTCAAGTTCATGGCCTCTTTCCAAGATTTAATTTCTTCACCTCAAGAAAACATGAAATGCTTTATAAGGTGCTGTTGTTCATTACCTGTGGAAATAGTCACAAGTAAATTAATTATATACTAAAGATTATTGCATGACTTGTTGCCCAAAGTAGATAGATCCCTGAGGACAGTGAGTAATAGAAATCCTTGTGTGTCATTCCTATGATACTGTACCCATCCCATGCTAACCAGCTGTACCTTCTGTGCAGGGTCTTGGCCTTCCTGCCTTCCTTTGCCATCTTCCCTCTTCTCTCTTCCCTCTTCCCTGCTTGCCTTCATGTTGCAGGAGGCTGGGGGCTTGAAGTCTGGTTCCTGTTTCGATAGCAACCAGTTAGCATCTAGCTAGGTGAAAGACTGGAGGCTGGGGAGAAGGGAGAAGCCAGATCTTTTCCTTGTGTCTTGGGTAGTGATCTAGCCTGAAGCCTACCACTTCTGTGGCCTCTAGGGATAATTCATCCTGTTTTCAGCCCAGTGACCCTAGTTCCTGGACAAGGATGTACTTCCTTCTGTTGCTGCCTTCTGGAGTGCCTCATGGTCTGCCCTGTGGCTTCTCAGGCATCCCTCACCTCTGCCACCAATTCCTCATGTGACATTTTCCTGAATTTGATACTTTGTGTTTTTTGTTTAGTAGGTCAAAGTCTCACTAAGATACACTCAACCAGGCCAGATTTTGCCAGTTGTCATATAGCATTCTTTCCAGTAAAATAATGTCTTTGTATACACTTTGAAACCTGAAAAGATATCCTAAAAAAGATACTATCCTATAAATATAAACAAACTCAAAATTATAATCACATTGTGATTTTGCAATAGAAAAATTTATTACAAGTGTTTTCAACTTAATTTTTTTCATCTGACTTAGCCTCAGTATTGAAATAAATGTTGTTGCTTGTGTTCTTTAAATAGAGTTTAGCTAGTTTTAATTTGAAGAGGAAATATTCTTCAGTAGAGGCAGAGACAAGAATAAGCAAAACAGAGTAACAAGTAACATACTTTGGAAAAAGTTTGCCATTATGTCATAGTATTACATGCTATCTTGGCAATTTTATGGATAGTTTTAATTTTTTATTTCACTCACTCATAGTTTTATATAAAACGGTGATGTCACTGGCAATGAATTTACTATGTTGTTTAAACATTTCTGTGGCTTCATCTCTGTGTCTCTTACAATAATACATTTTCCAAGAAAAATTAATTAGTTATTAATTGATTAACATAATTACTAGTTTATTTAAAGATGCAAAAGATTACTAATAGATAAATTTTAAAATATTTATTTTATTTTTATTTATGTGTATTCATGTATACATGCACATGAGTACAGATACATGTGGAGGCCAGAAGAAGGTGTTGAATCTCTTGGAGCTGGAGTTACAGGCAGTTATGAGCTACTCAACATGGGTGCTGGGAACCGAACACTGTTAACGAATTTCTAAACAGTCTTATTAAATAAGAAACACAGAGCCAAATACAGGGGTGAAAGCCATAAAGATCAGAGTGATAGTGATAGCCACCAAACTAACCTTAGCTCACCATGCTGCCGCCGCCATAGCTTCCCAAGAGAACCAGCTTCTTCTTGTCTAACCTGTGCCTCTATTGTCTTGCTGTTCTGCCTTCTCATTGGCTCTTAACCCAGCCACCTCACTTCCTCATCAATGCCTGTCTATACAGACCTACAGGTCTCTATGGTTGGTACCAGGATTAACACCACGCTTGGCTGTGTCCTTGAACACACAGAGATTCTGCCTGCCTTGTAATCAGATTAAGGGCATGTGCTACCACCCCTGACTTCTGTTTATGGCTGGCTATGACCTCTGATCTCTAGGCAAACTTTATTTATTAACATACAAATAAAATATCACATTTCAGCACAAATAAATATCATCACATTTCCCCTTTTTTCTAATAAAAATAAAAAAATAATAAAAAAGTTATAACTAATATAAGAAAAACTATGTACAATAAGTATAATAACTATATGCAATATATACAAGCAATAAATACATCAACAATGTCTAGTCCATTTGCATTTGACAAACTCAGAGAAAATATTCCATTATCTATTTTATTTTGGTAAGTCCAAATTGTACCTGATTCAATTCCTATCCTAACCTATATTACTAACAGAGAACTTTCCTGCTTCATGTCTTGTGGGTGGCGAGACAACGCAACATGCAGGCTTGACCTATGGCATGGCTGCAGATTCCTGCCATGGTACACAGAGGTATCTCTAAGCTGCATAGTATGCTGCATGGTGGATGTAGCTTTTGCTAGTACAAAAAAAAAAAAAAAGAGAGAGAGAGATTTCTGGGCTACACGCTGCTGGATGGAAGCATAGACCCACTGCCTCCTAGAGTCCAGCAGTGCGCATGGTTCCCCCAAAGCTGGTGGCAAATGCAGTTCCACCATGTTAGAGAGCTGAGATGGGCAGAGCCAGCAGCTAAAGCTGCCATTTCAATCCTAGTAATGCTGCAGTTTAAAGCAATAGATTCACAATAAGGCAGATTCAGATGGAACAAGACTTTAAATGGTTTACAGTATGTGTAAAAATGTATGTAGGCTTGGAAGAGAGAAGAAAATGAATATAGATAGTTATATAAAAAATAGTTTTAAAAAATAAAGTCTTGCCGGGCAGTGGTGGCGTACGCCTTTAATCCCAGCACTCGGGAGGCAGAGCCAGGCGGATCTCTGTGAGTTTGAGGCCAGCCTGGTCTCCCAAGCGAGTTCCAGGAAAGGCGCAAAGCTACACAGAGAAACCCTGTCTCGAAAAAAAAAAAAAAATAAAGTCTTTAAAGAGACAGTAAAGGTAATATTAAAAAATAAGCGTGTAAAGATGGATATTACACAGAGAGTCTGGATTATGTTGTCTTTGGAATTTTTAACTGCAGAAAGACATTCGATTATAAAGGCTTCTCAGTTAAACCAATATGTATATTTTAAAGGTATCGTGACTTCAAAATTTGGATCTAAGGATATGTTGCTTTGGAAAGGAGGCTCTGCTTTTGTTTCCACAGGAAGCAAGAGACTAAGGATTTGTTCCAGATTAAGATACATCAGATTTGACCAGCCAAGACCACCTGAAAGGTCTCTGATGATACCATAGCCCAGACAATGAACATCCAAAATAATCTTCAAGACAAGTGGCTCAGAGAATACAGCCTCACAGACTACTCCAGTCAGGACTTGACCATAATCATAAAATTTTCTTTGTGTCCCCATAAGATTACTAGTGCCCTTTATCAGCAGGAAGTAGCCTAGAAAATGATGCTCATCTTCCTTCAAAATGGATTATAGATGTTTGTGTTAGTTTAGATTATTGGTTGCAAATTGTTATTGGTCATAGTCAATCTCTTTCTAAAAGAAGAAATGGGGATATGGTATAGAAATGTAGAGTATAGATATGATAGGATAAAAGTGTAGATTAATGAACCTACTTTTAAAGAGCAACAACTTGTTTAAAATGTTTTACATTGCTATGGATTTTAGTTTATTGATACAAATTTAAAGTTAATTTTGTTATACTGTATGAATATTTCTACTCTTGTTTAAGGTATTATGTTTGTGCAGGTCATTTAAATTGTAAAGGATAATTAAGAAATACAGATTAATAATTAGTCTTCTATGATAATCAAATTTATAGTCATGTTATGTTTTCTAGGTATACATGGATATAATTCAGTTAGGTAGGTAATCTTCAAACACTTCAGAGACCTACAGAATATGGCATTTAAAATGGCTTAAAAATTTAGATTTTCTGGACAGTGAGACATATCTGCTCCTGGCAACACCAATTTACTCAGAGAGAAAGATGGGCATCAAAGATACTCCATATGGAGTTTATCTTCTTCTTGGCAAAAATAGCCATTTGGACAAGAAACTGTTCTTGCCTGGACTGCTTGACAAAATGTTGTATTGACTGGACATACAGGACCCATAGGAAGGTGACCACTGAACTTTGCAAGGCAAAATGGTCTTTTAGGTTCCTGCTTCACAGAGGAAACTGCCAGACATTCTACAGGACACAGAGAGAAGCGACTGGAAGACTCTAGGCCTGTAGGCTGAAGAATGGATGCCCCAACATTGCAGAAGAACTTTGGATGACTGTCCAGGCAGGCAGCTGTCTCTGTCATTCTAGATTTTTAGAAGTTGCTTACAATGCTCTTCCTGTTTACTTAGGTAATATCATATTCTTCTGAAGTCCTTGATGTAGTTGAAGACTAAATAGTTATTATTTTCCTTGGTTATGATAAAAGATGAATTAGATATGAAACTTTAGACTCACAAATATAGGATAGATATAATATTTTCTTTAATTTTGCCAAATACAAATAGACTAGATATTATAACTGTAATTCTTGCTTGATAACTGTTTTGTTATA
This sequence comes from Peromyscus attwateri, assembly GCA_902168425.1. Classification (NCBI taxonomy): domain Eukaryota; kingdom Metazoa; phylum Chordata; class Mammalia; order Rodentia; family Cricetidae; genus Peromyscus; species Peromyscus attwateri. The sequence continues at coordinate 13,556 of CABHPP010143712.1, forward strand.
TGTAATTTTACTATGTTGAAGTTAAAACCTTTGTTTTAAGGCAGTGGTGGCACATGTCTTTAATCCCAGCACTCAGGAGGCAGAGCCAGGCAGATCTTTGTGAGTATGAGGCTAGCCTGGTCTACAGAGCGAGATCCAGGAAAGGCAAAAAGCTACAAAAAAAATGTATTTAAAATTTTTGGCTGGAGAGATGGCTCAGAGGTTAAGAGCACTGACTGCTCTTCCAGGAGTCCTGAGTTCAATTACCAGCAACCACATGGTGGCTCACAACCATCTATAATGAGATCTGGCACCCTCTTCTGTATACACAATAAATAAATAAATCTTAAAAGCCTTTGTTTTAAATAGAAAGAAAAGGGGAAATGATTGTTGATGTTGCTCTGTATGTTGTGAATGTGTTACTCTGCTTGGTTGATAAATAAAATGCTGATTGGCCAGTAGCCAGGCAGGAAGTATAGGCGGGATAAGCAGACAAGGAGAATTCTGAGAAGAGGAAAGCTGAGTTAGGGTCACCAGTCATACACAGAGGAGGCAAGATGTGAAGGCAGAACTGAAAAAAGGTACCAAGCCACATGGTTAAACATAGATAAGAATTATGGGTTAATTTAAACATAAGAGCTAATCATTATTAAGCTTGAGCTAATGGCCATACAGTTCATAAATAATATAAACCTCTGTGTGTTTACTTGGGTCTGAGCGGTTGTGGAACTGGTGGGTAAGAGAGATTTGTCCTGACTGTGGGCCGGGCAGGACACAGGAAAACTTCAACCACAGAACACAGGTCCTCCGGAAGCGCAGCAAGCACTCTTGATCACTGAGCCATCTCTCCAGCCTCCTAGTATATGTTTAAAAAGAAATGTAGACATAGGATGAGTCTTTGATGGCCCTGCTTTGAATTTCATTAAAGTGATAGATATCTACTTGAAAATAATGCATTTGGGTGAATGCCACATAACAAAGCTAACCATTCTACTATGGATCTACAGTGGCATTTGATATATCTACAATGTTACTTAACTGCAGCCTGCAAACAGTTTCCATCACTGCAAGTAAAATGTTTGACCTATTAAGCACCTTCTCCTCTTCCCCTAGCCTTATTGTTACTTAACTGCAGCCTGCAAACAGTTTCCATCACTGCAAGTAAAATGTTTAACCATTAAGCACCCTCTCCTCTTTCCCCTAGCCTTAGTAACAATGGATCTCCACTTGTTCTCTGTGGATTTACCTATCTAGATATTTCATCTGCACAGAGCCATACAATAGGAAGCATTTTTTTGTCTGACTTCATCACATAATATTTTAAGGTTTGTTCAGTTGGGACAGGTATCAGTACTTCATTTCTATTTATAGCTGAGGAATAACCCATTGTATGTATGTGTATATATATATATATATGTGTGTGTGTGTGTGTGTGTGTGTGTGTGTGTGTGTGTGTATAAAAGTATATATACATATACACACACACTTTGTACATATATACTTTGCTTATCCTTTTATCTGTTGGAGGATATTTGGAGTGCTTCCCTTTGGGGCTGTTATAGAGATAAGAGTCTGTACATGTGTGCATACCTACACCCAATTCTTCTGGGTAGAATCTAAAGAATAGAATAGTGGGGTTGTGATGGTAATTTTCTGTTCAACTTTTTGGGTAACTGCCAAACTATTTTCTATAGTGGCAAACCATCTTACACTCCTAATAACAGTGCACAAGAATTCCAATTTTCCCACATCCTGACCAATACTTGTTCTTTTCTTCATTTTCAAAATAAAATTATTATATTCTTCCCAGTGGGTGTGAAGTGGTTACTTCAGTGTGGTTTGGGTATTTTCCCTAGTGACTCATGATGTTGATCATTTTCTTATGTGTTTCATGGACATTCACATGACTGTCTTTGATGACATGTCTTGGTATTTATTTCCCCTTTTTAACATGAGCTGAGATATTGTGGATGCAAAGCATTTATGAGATTTGTCTTTTGCAAATAATTTTCTCAAGGTTGGCTTTTCACTTTCTTGTCTAATGTTTTTGGCTATGGATAAGTTTTAAAATTTGATGATGTCTAATCCATTTTACAGTTTCATTGCACCTATCTTCAGTTTCATATCCAAGTATCTATTGTGAAATTCAAGGTCATGAAAGTCAATCTTTTTCCAGTATTTGAAAACCTTTAAAGCAACATTTATGTGTGTGTGTGTGTGTGTGTGTGTGTGTGTGTCTTTATATGTGTGCTTGTAGGTCATGAAACTACAGAAGAAACCATGAGGAGTGGTAGAAATGTTAAGGAGGTCACAAATAGATAGATAATAAGGCACTAGGCAAGCACAGACTAAGCAGGGGAGGCAGAGAACCAGGTCGAGAGGGCACTGGGTAGGGTGATGGTGGAGGAGCAAAAGACAGCATTCTAATGGCACATGTGTATGAAGATGGTGAAACCCATTACATCATAAAGGAACCTATAGAAACTGTTTGATGAGCACAACTATCATTTTGTCTAGTTTACTATATTAGAAATATAACTGAATCAATAAATTCAAATACTTTTAAAACAAATTAGTGTCTTATATATGCACATACATAGGTGTGTGTATGTATTCAAATTCCATATGTATATGTTACATATGTGTATAAAGTTGTACATAATCTAAAAGTCTTACTCTGCAGTTTTCAGGGCTGGAAAAAAGGCACTTTACCTCTTTGTGTGTGTGTGTGTGTGTGTGTGTGTGTGTGTGTGTGTGTGTGTGGTTTCACATATGTGAAAAGTCATGGTATTTGCACTTCAAAGTCTGACTTATTTCTTTTAACACAGCACTTTCAACTTGCATCCATTTTCCTACAAATGCGACTATTCCACTTTTCTTCATAATTGTACAAAATTTCATTCACATCACATCTTCTTGCTCTATTTTTTTATGGATGGACATTGAGGCTGGTTCTGTGTCATGTCAGTGATGGGTGGTACAGCTATAAACATGGATGTGTGAGTGTTTCTGGCATGTTGAGTTCGAGTTCTGTGGGTGTATTCTCCAAGACAGTGCAGCTAGGTTATGCTGCAGTAACAGTTTCAGATTCTTGGGGGGTGGGAATCTTTATCAGTGGTTCCCAGTGTGTGGGCTGCAACCCTTTTGAGGTTGCATATCAGATATTTACATTACAATTCATAACAGTAGCAAAATTACAGCTATGAAGTAGCAATGAAATAATTTTATGGTTGGGGCTCACCACAACATGAAGAACTGTATTACAGGGTCACAGCATTAGGAAGGTGGAGAACCACTGCTCTGTACTGATCTCTGCAGTGGCTGCACCAGATTCCTTTTCCTACAGTAGTGAGTAGGGTTCCATTCTCCCTGCAAACTTATCAGCATTTATTATATTTTTTATGATATTCCTCAGACTTGGATGAGATGGAATCTGAAAGTAGTTTTAATTTGAGCCTTCCTCCTGTTGAGCACTTTTAAATATTTTTGGTTTTGCTTGGTTTTTGGCCATTTTATTTCTTCTTCTGAGAACTATCTATTCAGGTCATTACCTCACGCACTGATTGGATGGTTTGATTTTCTCTGGTTCTTGGTTTTTGTAGTTAATTGTATACCCTGGGCATTAACCCCTTGTCTGAGGTGTAGTTGTTGGAGACTTTTTTCTCATTCTATAGTCTGTGTCTTCACTTTGGCAATTGTTTCCTTTGTTGTTTAGAAGCTTCTTAATTTCTTGTAACTTTACCAATTCTTTGGACTCTTTCCCCTGCTTTTGAAGTCCTGTTCAGAAAATCTTTGCCTTTTCCCACATCTTCATGTGTTTTACCTATGGGTTTTTTGTTTGTTTTTTGTAGCAGTTTACATTTAGAATATTACATTAAGGTTTTTGATTCATTTTTATTTGATTTCTGTGGTGAGTGAGAGATAGAGATGTAGTTTCATTTTTCTATATATTTTCTCAACACAATTTCCTAAGGTCTGTCTTTCCTCCAATATATGTTTTTAATAGTGTACTAGTTACTTTCTTGTTACTTGCAATAAACACCATGACCAAGGCAATTTATAAAAGGAAGAGTTTACTTAGGGCTTATGGTCCCAGAGGGCTAAGAGTCTATCATGGTGGGACAGACATAACAATTGACATCTGGAACAGGAAGCTGAGCGATGCATCTTAATGTTGCGGGATGCTTGTTTGAACTGTGAACCCCCGAGACTGTGTTAATAAAATCAACCTTGGATCAAGGGGCGGAGCCAGCAACTAGTTGACAGGAATTAGCCATAGAGAGTACAGAGGAGCCAGGGAGATGGATAGAGAGATGCACAGGAATTAGTAGGGAGGGATTTGAGTTTCATGGTTCGTTTTGGTTGGGAAGAGTGGAGAGATGCTCTCTTGCTGGGTCTCTGGCCAAAAAAGAAGGTCACATGGTTGCTTCTCAGCCTCTCTGAGCTAGCAGGTTTCCCCCCCAACTTCTGACTCCTGAGTCTTTATTGGTAAATAGAACAATAGAGATATAGTTAAAAACTACATTTGGCAGCAGCAACCAAGTTGATGCTGGTGGAACAAGAAGTCCGACCAGGTCACTGCCTGAGTGGTGGGGCTCTGACTGCAGGCCATGGGGCAGCAGAAGATAGTTAAAATGTCAGTAGATTTAGGTGCTGCCTTGTAGCATGAATCTTAAAGGGTCTTTATTAATAAAACAAACCTGGAGCCAAGTATTGGGGTGTACGCTGGAAGATCAGAGAGACAGAACAAGCCACAGTTAACCTCACCTGGCCAACTTCTCAGCTGATCTTGTTTCCTCAGACTGGAAGCCTCTGTATCCTCATATCCGAATGGCTCTCAGCTGAACTGTGCTGCTCAAAACCTAAAAGCTTAACCAGCCAAATGCTGCTAGTTTCTGGTCCTCGCGCCTTATATACCTTTCTGCCTTCTACCATCACTCCCTGGGATTAAAGGCTCGCTTTCTGGGATAAAAGGCGTGAGTCACCATGCTTGGCTGTATCCTTGAACACTTGGATTTCTGCCTCTGGAATGCTAGGATTAAAGGCATGTGCTACCACTGCCTATCCTAAGTATCTAGTGGCTTTTCTGTTCTCTGACCCCAGATAAGTTTATTAGGGTACACAATATTTTGGGGAACACAATACCACCACACTGCCTCTAAGCTGATGAAAACCTCTTAACTACAAACACTTGTTCAGATGGAAGGAGGGCCTAGAAACTCTCAAAACCCACACCTCCTGAAGTACTTCCTTAAGCAAGGGTGCACCTCCCTATAACTTTCCCAAACAGTGCCATCCACTGGAGACAAGTGCTTAAATACACAAGCCTGTGGAGCACATTTCTCATTCAAATGATCCACTACAAATGGCTTTGTTGGAAAATTAGGTGACTGTGACTATGAGTTTATTTCTGGGTCCTCTATCCTATTCCATGGTCTATGTGTCTGTTTTTGAGACAGCACCATGCTGTTTTTGTTAGTATGATTCTGTAATATAATTTGGGATTGGATTGTTCCTGCAGCATTTCTCTTTCTGCTGAGGATTATTTGAGCTGTTTAGAGCCATATGGGCTCTACTATGTATCTCTGGAAGGATGTCAGCTTAGTCAGGTATATGCTCTTCTGATGTATTCTTCAATTCTTTTTGCACGAATTTTGTGGAGAACTTTTGCATCTATATTCAAGGAAGAAACTGGTATGTAGCTTTCTTTTTGTCTGTCCCTTCCTTCCTTCCTTCCTTCCTTCCTTCCTTCCTTCCTTCCTTCCTTCCTTCCTTCCTTCCTTTCTTTCTTTCTTTCTTTCTTTCTTTCGTATCTGGTTTTGGCATCAGGCTAATACTGGCTTTGTAGAATGCATTTGGTGCTATTCTTTACCTTTTTATTTTATGAAACAGTTTGAGGAGCAATTGGTATTAGCTTTTATTTAAAGCTTTGGTGGAATTATGCAATGGGCCCACTTGATCCTTAACTTTTTTTGGTTAGGAATCTTTATTACTACTTCAATCTTATTGATCAAGATGGACTTGTTTAAATTATTTGTAGCTTCTTGATTTAATTTGGTAGGTCATATTTATGTAGGAATTTATTCATTTATTCTAGATTTTTCCAATTTTTAAAATGTAAGTTTCAAAGTACTCATTAATATTTCTTTGTATTTCATTAGAAACTGTGGTAACACCCCAATTTTCATCTACAATTTTATTATTTGGGGGTCCTTTTCTCTTTCTTTTGATCAGTTTGGCTAGTTGTTTGTTAATCTGTTATTTTTTTCCAAAGGGCTCTTTCTTTGTTCAACCAAGTCTATTCTTGTCGTCTCTGTTCCATTGACTTCTGCCCTGGTCTTTCTTCTTTCTTGCCATCTATTGTTTTTTGGTTTGGATTGCCCTTGTTTGCTTACTTGAGCTCTTTCTGGTTTTTTAAATGTGGACACTCACAGCTATAATACTTTCCTCTTGGAGCTTCCTTAGTGATATCCCATGCACTTTGGTAAGTTAGGCTTTCACTTTTATTTGATTCCAGGACCTTTACCTTCTCCTCTTGGATTTCTCTAGTGACACATTAGTCACCAAAGGGTGTGCCGCTCAGTTTCCACTTGTTCATATGGTCCCTTTTGTCTTTTTGCTGTTGATTTCCATCCAGGATTATTTTGATTCCTTTATATTTGGTAAGACTTTATTCATGGCGTACAGCATGCCCTCTTTAGGGACGATTCTATGGGCTGCCGAGGAGAGCATATATTCTGTTTCTGTTGGATGGAACATTTGTAGATATAGTTAGTTCTGTTTGCTCTATGGTAGGTACAGTTTAATTCGGGTTCTTCATTAAGTTAGTTTGCATGGCATACCTAGAGATGAAAATGGGGTGCTGAAACCATCCACTACTATTTTATCAAGACCTGTTCAACCTCTTCAGTCCATTAATGTTCATTTTATAAAATTGGTCATCTCAGCATTTGGTGCATATACATCTACAAGTGATATACCATTTTGATAAATGACTCCTTTTATCAATGCTGTGGCATTTGTAATCTCTTCTGATCAGTTTTGACTTGAAAACTACTTTATCAAATATCAGAATAGCTATACCATCTTTTCAATTTCTATTCACTTGATTTTCATCCTTGGACTCTCTGTCTATGGGTGTCCTTACCAGGAAGGTGTGTTACATAGAGACAGCAGAAGGTCTGATCTAATTTTTAATACTTTCTGCCAGTAACATCTATTGATGAGTTGAGACCATTCATATTTAAGGTTATTACTGAACAATGTTAACTAATTCCTATAGCTTTGTTGGTTGCTTTGCTGGTTGGTTGGATCATTGTTTGTTTGTTTATTTGTTTGATTGATTTTGTTTTTCACCCTTGTTAATATCTGCTGTCTGTTGATTTACTGTGTTTGACATGATAAATTCCTTCCTAGCTCTCTTTTCCTAAACTTTCTTTCTTCTTTTGTACACTCTTACTATGTATCCCTAGGGGGCTGACCTGGAACCTGCTATGTAGACCAGGATGGCCTTGAACTCACAGAATTCTGCCTCTACTTTCCTAATGTTGTGATTAAAGTCATGTGCTAGCCTTATTATTTTTAAAAATATTTATTTTATTATTTTTAAATTAATTTGTACATATGTATGTCTCTGAGGATGCAGATCATGTGCTTGTGGGATTCCACAGAGGCCAATAGAGGACATTTGACCCTCTGGAGTTACAGATGACTGCTAACCTCTCTCTGAAGGGATGGGAACTGAGCACAGGACTTCTGGGAGAGCAGCAAACACTTTCAACTGCTGAGCCATTGCTCCAGCCCTGTGACCTTTATTCTTTGTTGTGTTTTATTATTGGGACGATCTTTCCTCCTCCTCTGTGCATAGGATTCCTTTAAGTGTCTTTTGCAGTTCAGTCTTGGTGGTCATGAGATGCCTCAATTTGTGCTTATCTTCAAATGCCCTAATTTTGAAAGACAGCACTGCTAGATATAGCAGTTTCACTTGGCGCTTACTTCTTGAGCTCAAAAAATATTGTTCCATGCTTTCACGGCTGAGAGGATTTCTGATAAAGGACCTGATAGCATTCTGATGTTTCTGCCTTGGTAGAAGAGTTCAGATTTTTCCCTTACAGCTTGTATCTGGTTTCTTTGTCTCTTCTGGACTGGTGGTGGTGGTGGTAGTGGTGTGTGTCGTGTGTGGTGTGTGTGTGTGTGTGTGTGTGTGTGTGTGTGTGTGTGTGTG
>CABHPP010143712.1:21768-41424 GCA_902168425.1 Peromyscus attwateri
GTGTGTGTGTGTGTGTGTGTGTGTGTGTGTGTGTGTGTGTGTGTGTGATCCTTTCCAGTAGGTTGCTTTTATAAATTCAGCTCTCACTACCAGGTAGCAAGAAGGAAAGGGTCTGCTGGAGCAGCAACAACAGACCACAGAAAATGCTTTTTGAGAAGTTAAAGTCAATTGCATTCCCCAGATATATCAGAAGTGAACATAGAACTGGAAACGACACAGACGTTTTTCTGAATATCCCAGTGTAGTTTGTGCTATGAACTTGAAATTGTTCAGAGTCAGGGAAAAACTGCCTTTAAGGTCTTACAGACGATAAATGGCAGGTCTAAGGCATGCATCTGAACTGTCTGACTTAACAGTGTGTCTGCCTCATTCCACCCTGCTCCACACTCTATCATTGCTCAATGGCAAGGAGCAGGGAGGAGAGAGGAAGAAACCCATATTTGCTGTGTCCACGCAATGCACAGGGCCTTATTAAGGTACTTTAGCATTCATTTTCCCAGTTCTCACATTGTCTTTGAGTAAGATGCTGATGCTCTGGTTTTAACAGAGCAAAATGAGGCTCAGAGAGTTGGTAATTACTGTACATCATATACACCCTTGCCTTTGCTACATCTCACATTGGCTTAACTCCCGTGGGTACTTCGAGGAGACTCCAGCATGGTAAAGCAATCCTTCAGAGTCAGATAATAGAGTAATTCTGTTCTAATTTCATTCTGTTGCTGTGACAAATGCCATAATAAGAAGCAACTGGAGAAGAAAGGGTTTATTTCATTTTCCTAGGTCACAGTCCATCATTGAGGGAAGTTAGGATGGAGACTCAGCTCCTTCTCCAGCACCATGTCTGCCTGCATGCCACCCGCCATGATGATAATGGACTAAACCTCTGAAACTATAAGCTAGCCCCAATTAAATGTTTTCCTTCATAAGAGTTGTCGTGGTTCTAGTGTTTTGTCATAGCAATAGACACTCTAACTAAAACAACAAGGAACCACTTCTGCCCTTGGCACAAATATGAGAGTGAGGGAAATGCACCTTTGACCTTTAATCCACCTTCAATAAAAGCACTTCAAGTCACACTGTGCTTTATGCCAGACCCAAGGAGAGAAGTTTTGTTCTTTGAAGGGAAACTCACTTGTCTGCTATAAGGGTGTTGCTAAGTAATTCAGCCCTCCAGGGTCAACTGGTAGCCTGGGGCATATCCATGTCAGAGTCCAGCAGTGCCCCACCAGGGCACTCATAAGTGCTCATAGAACACTGACTTACTCTCAGGTAATATGGTTTGTTGCCTGTGAAACATGAAGGTAATCCTATGACACTACAAAGCAGCACAAATTAAAGATAGAATTTCTCCATTTTAATATTTCTCTTCTATCATTTTTTCCTTAAATTTATGGTGTCTTTCGTGTGGTTTTTCTTTTGGACATGAGTCTTTGTTATTAGAAAGAGAAACCCATTAAAACTGGCTTATAGAAATGAAGGGGAGATGCATTAGCTTGCTTCATAGTGTGTCTCAGCTTAATATCATGGTTATAAAACTATATTTAAGATCCTGGGCCTCTTACTTCTCTAGCTGCTTTTCTCTGACTGGCTTTGTTTTCCAGAGAGCACTTGTGATAGCGAGATGGCCCATGGCATCTCCAAGAAAGCATCTGAACAGCTTAGCCATTTTAACTGGAAGATAAATCTGCCCCTGCCATGGTCTTGGGACTACCTACCAAGTGCTCATCTCTGGACCCATCATGCAGTGAGAGAGTTGTTGAACTCTCATTGGGTTGGTCTGGGTCACATGACCAACCTGGGATCCTAGGAATAGGATAAGCCACTCTGAAGGACATGCTGTGAGACCCCAAGAGGGAGTTTCTCAGAGAGCATGAGACTGACACATCCACATGGGAAAAAGAGAATCAACAGACAAATCAAAGCTTGGCCATCATGTACGCGATAAAACACAAGGTAATGTAAGCACTGTAAATTTGGTACACAGAATTTTTAAGCTTGATTTTCTGGGAGTAGATAACATCATTCTTATGTGTTCCACAATTGGAGCCAAAGATATTGTAAAAGATTCTTTCACCGTTTCTTTCGATACCTGGAAGTAAAGATCCTAATTACCTACTATTGTAGTTTTACTTTGATGTATTGCTGATTCTTAGCCATCTCGATAATTTATAGACCACGATGTAGTCTATACTAGATAGTATAATTTACTCTGGGAATTGTGTATTACTAAGAGAAATATCCTTGCCCCCACAAAGCTTGTACCATACATGAACTTTCCAGATGCATTTAATTAACTTATGACTTGAGACTTTCTAGAGTTGCTGAGCACGTGCAACAGAGTCATTTATGCTTCCAAGAACAAGCCTGCACATGTATCAGTTGAATAAATTGAGTAATGATATTGTCTTGGATCTATGGAAGACATTTTTATGGTATCTACCTTCATCTTTAAAACCATCATGTAGGATGATTGACTTACTGTTCCACAGCAAGAGGATAAGAGGACAGTTCATCAGATCTAGCATTTAAGCCTTTCAAGAATATCATACATGTACTGAATAATGTTCTCTTATGTCGTGGGTATTAGTCAAACACACACACACACACACACACACACACACACACACACACAGGAGTTTACTTATAGATGCCATTGGAAAAAAAATCCGTAAGTATTCCCCCAAAAGCTGTGACGACAACCATTTAGTTTTCATCCTCTTGGAGAGCCCATATTATTTTTTGGGGGTTCCTACTTTTGTCTCTTCACCCAAAAGGATGGTAAATATAACAAATGAAGTCAGTTTCTTAGTCCCCCTGTCATGGCTTCATGACTGTCATGACTGGCTTCAAAGCCCATGAGCAGGCTATAGGTAAGGGATTTTCAGCCTACAGGAAAGTCCATGGGGTGGAGAGTGGCACTACATGATGGGTAAAGCGATAGACCAAGTCTTCTGACTTGGCTCCCACCCTAGCTGTACCACTTAGTCAACGAACAATTTAGCTTGTCTTTCTCTTAGCAAATTTACACTTCCTGCTTCTGGGATGTTCTGTGGGGATCAAAGGCAACCTTCTCTAGGGACATTGTTTTGGGTGCTGTAGAGCTTTGCCATTTGTTTTGGGTGCCACCATTTCCTCCGTCAGCGTCTGTTGTCCCCTGTCACACCTGACCATTGTGCTTTCCAGCTGTTCAGGAGTGATACAGCACACGCAGGGTGGGAGTCTGCTTTTTCTTACACTTCCAATACCCCCCCCCCTTTATCCATCTACTTCACCAGTTTCCCACATTCTAGATGCTGATCTACAGGCTAGAGATGAGTTAGGCTATGTGATTTGGGAAAAAAGCATGGGTTTTAGGTTTAGAAAAGGTGAGAGTCCTAACTGTACAGCTTTGGGACAAGTTGCTTTACTTCACTGAGCACTTTTTTTTCATCTGTGAAACATGAATAATTCCCATGATTCACAGGAATGTTGCTGGGGGCTGGAGGGAACATGTGCCTCCATAAATCAGCCATTACATCCTTCATGACAGTTTCCTCCCATCTCAGAGCTCACAGTTCAGAAGTAGAGTTAAAACACTTTCCAAGATTATTTTAAATTGAAAGAAAGATTAAGTGGCTGGGAGGGGCTAACCTCAGCATCTGAGCAAGGCAGAGCAATTGTAGAACTGCAGCTGGCACATAGAATGATGTCTTCTTACCTGTGGGGTTCCTGAGGGATTTCTTAGAAGGTGGAAATCTGTGCGTGTATCTCTTTCAGTGCTGGTTATAGGGTTGAGGCCTTCAAGAATGCTAAGCAAGCACTCTCTACAAAAAGCTGGGGAATGGTGTATTAAGCCTAAAGATTGCTGTCCTTGGGCTATATACTATTCCCTGTTCTTTGATTTTTAAGGACATATATCAACAGCGGATTTTTTAAATGAGAGCAATAAGATGAGACAGTCCAAGCTAGTGTAAAGAGCACATTCACAATGTGATGGCAACAAAGTATCTTTCATTTCCTTCAAATTAATAACGAAAAGTATTTCAGGAAATTGGGTGGGTCAGGGAAGAATTCTGGCCCTAGTGAGTTTGATTTTATGACCAATAGTGTCATAAAATGGATCATCTGTTGGTGCATCTATGGTGGGTTGATGGTTTTGATCTGGAGTGCAGGGGTGTGACTTTCAATGTGCATGGTGATGTCCTTGAAAGAGTACTTTGAACATCATCTCAAAGCAAGTACAGTGGTGCTCCTATTAAGGCTGAATAAATCTTCAAAGACACTGATACCTCATCCTCAGAGCCTCTGAATCAGTGGTTCTCACCCTTCCTAATGCTGTGACCCTTTAATACAGCTCCTCATGTTGTGGTGACTCCAACCACAAAATTATTTTTGTTATTACTTCATAACTGTAATTTTACTATTGTTACGAATCGTAATGTAAATACTTGATATTTCCGATGATCTTAGGTGACCCCTGTGAAAGGGTCGTTCAACCTCCAAAGAGTTTACAACCCTCAGGTTGAGAACTGCTGTTCTAAATGCTACTGTATTTGGTCAATGGCCATTGGAAATGTGATTATGTGAGATAGATTGTGATGGAGACTTTGTGAGTTATCTGTGTGAGCTCTAAATATAATTTCAAATATCCTCGTAAAGAGCAGCAGAAGGATTGAGAAGATGGCTCAGTGGGAAGGAGTGTTTGCTGTGTAAGCATGAGAACCTGAGTTTAAATCCCCAGCACCCACAGTAGAGGTGGGCATGGCTGTGTATGCCCGCAACCCTATCATTGGGAGGTTAAGATACGGGGATTCTAGGGGCTCACTGGCCTCAATGGAATGATAAGCTTTAGGTTCTCAGAGCTGTACAAGGCAGACAGCTATCGAGGAAGGAAACTGACATCTTCCTTTGAACTCCATGTATTCCTGCAGGGTAAGCCTACACGTTCACAGATGAGCACACATACACACACACACACCATACACACATACACAAACGCATGCTAGTACACACATATACATACACACACACACACACACACACCATACACATATACACAAACACACGTTAGTACACACACACACACACCATACACACATACACAAACACACATCTGTTAGCACACACACATACACACACACAATATACACATACACATATGCGTTCGTATACACACATACCATATACAATAAAAAGAAATAAAGCAACAAAGGGATGCTTAGCACAGAAGAGGAGGAGGAAGCAATAAGGCCACCAGACACCCGAAGCTGATTGGGTCTCTCACAAATAGTCCAAGAATGTCATTATCCACCAGAGACTGAAAGAAGCAAGGAGCAGTTCTCCTGAGTGTCTGGAGCAGCAGAGCCCTGCTGACACCTTGATTCTAAGGTCTTGCTTCCAGAGGAGTTTCTGTTGTTTTCAGCCACAGTGTTTATGATCATTTGCTACTGTTACCACAAGAAAGGACACACTCTGGCCTTTTCCCCCCAAATGCCATTTTTCTGAGCAGGACTTTGAATACTTTATTATTATTATTTTACCAACTGACCTTATGAAATAAGTCCATCCACATTCTAGGATGTCATGAGAGAGACAGTGTGGGTTAGAGCTGGAAGGCCCTCAAAGATTACCCAATGCTCAGAAGATGAGGAAACAGACAGAAAGGAGGGGTGCTTGCCCAGGAGCCTAGGTGGGTAAGCAGTGCACCCAAGAGCAAGGGGCTAACTCAAGATTCAAGTTTCCTGACTTTGGCCACACGCTTCCTGAGGACTTCTGACTCAGCAAACATGCAAGAAAGAATCCACTGAAACTTGCCCATGACCTTGACTTTCTAAAATGATTTCAGATTGGCCCTTTCACTCTTGTAGTGGACCCAAGGTAAAATTGGAGAACAGGAGACAACAAATCATCTTGAAGAATCAGGATTACAACATGCATTGGAAAGAGATCTGTGGGTAGGTGCGTCAGGCTTTGACCAGAATTATTCTTCTTCAGGTTACTAGTTCTGTGAACTTGGAAGAGTTTCTTTCTGGAAGATTCAGTTTCCTCAGCTATAGAGTAGAGATAGTAACAGCATTTGATCGGGTTATCCTCAACACGAAATGAGATGCTGTATAATAAGGGTATCTTGCTCCGTGCCTGTCAATCAACAAGGACCATATTTTATTCTATTATGATAAAGAAGTATCCTGTAGTAAAGTGTAAGGGAGCTTATCCTTTTTAGTATTTCCTATTTGGGTATTTTTTTTCAATGGCTGTGGAATTTCTTTAGTAATCAGGACAAATGGTAAAGCTGACAAGTACATCTGCCTTGTGGTGATGGAGCCAGCTGTGACACATAGTGTCACTTGTGCGCAGCAGCTGCTGACACCATTATCAGACTCCTGGTGCTAATGGGAATGCTAGATCACTCTTCTGGAAAATGTAAAACTAGGAATGTTTGTTGAATGAGTATCTAAATAAGATCCAAGACAACTTGGTCCAGGAGAAATGGAGGTGAGGTCATTCCATAGTCAAACACTGGTCTGTAATGGCCCTGATGCTCTGTGGGGAGCTTGGAGCTGCTGATCAAGGGCTTCAGGGCCAGGCCAGCTGCTCCAAGATGCATGACTAGGCAGGTGACTTCTGAATTTGTTTCCTAATCCATCTAACATGCCTTTTTATGAGACTCAAAGGAGGTCAAAGTTGTAAAAGTAGCTAATAACTAGAAAGCATGCCAAAAGGGCACCACAACAGTCATGATCTATCAACTAGTGAATGCTACAAAATGAAACTTCATAGTCTATTTCTTTTTTATTTATTTATTTTTTCATTTTACATTCAAACCCCCATTCCCCCCCCCCCCCCCCCCGTCTCTTCCTACCAATTCCCCCCACCTCCCCCACCACTGGATGAATGTTCTGTGATGACAATTAGGGTAGTCACCAATCTGATTACTAGGGTAGGCCAGTTCAGGTACCCTCCACTATTGCTAGGAGTCTTAACTAGGGTCATCCTTGTGGATTCCTGGGAATTTACCTAGCACCAGGTTTCTCCCTAACCCCATAATGGCTCCCTCTATCAAGATACCACTTTCATTGCTCTTCCCCTCCACCCTTCTCCCCGTAGTCTATTTCAATTTTGTTTTTTTCTGTTCAACTGTCACATTTTAATTTATATTTTCCTCGCTTCATTTTTGCCTGTTAGCATTTCATTGGCCTTCCTGATTATCCTGTGACTTTTCTACATGTAACAGAGCATGTCCTTCTTCATATTCCCCTGCCATGTCCTGTCACAGAATCCATTCACAGCCCTTAGCACCTCTCAACACCTTCTCCATCTTCCTGATGTGGAGGAAGGGCAGCGTTTCTCAGTTTTAGAGTCACCTTTTCCAATTAAAGCTCTGAAGAGAGCTGGGAACCTTGTCCTCCTGGCCCCCTTGCCCAGATGCCCCAGAGCACGTGTCTCATCATGATGGAACAAAGCTCCAGGCCCTCTCTTCCTGTCTTTTGGTCTGTACCTGATGCCCAATCGTGGATCGCTCAGCTGAGTAAGAGAATCGGACAGACGACTGTTGATCTCTTTTGTGGGTGTGTTTTTGTCTGTCCTTCTGGCTAACTCTGGGAGGTTTC
Source organism: Peromyscus attwateri (assembly GCA_902168425.1). Classification (NCBI taxonomy): domain Eukaryota; kingdom Metazoa; phylum Chordata; class Mammalia; order Rodentia; family Cricetidae; genus Peromyscus; species Peromyscus attwateri. Next base: position 29,358 of record CABHPP010143712.1, read on the forward strand.
TTTCTGACTGATGGCCTGATACTCTAGATCTGAAGAGACTTTCCTAAGAAGCAGAGCAATCTTTCATTCCAGTGCTAGAAGCTGTACTAACTGACCATCCTCCCTGCCTTCAGGAGGCTCAGAACTCAAGCCATAGAAAGAACAACTGGGGAACTTATTTTGAGTATGGTATTATTAAGTAAAAAGAACAAGGTGCTGAAGTAACATGGGACCCTAAGTCAAGGGTGTAAGGGAGGGCTACCTTGAGAAACATCTGAAACTTAAGATGAACTGAAGTCAGAGACCAGCCAGTATCAACACGTGGAAAGTACTGAAGTCAATCCTACACCTACAAGGGACCTCCCTGTTCTTTTCTGTCACGTTTAACAGAAAGCCTCAAACCATCCACCAGAAGTCTACCATTATCAAGTTGCAGACACACTTGGGATGGCTGGAGGCAGGTCAGTGTGAGCATGGAGCAGTCTCCTCATTCTGCCTCTGCCACTATAGGCTGTGAGATATTTAATGAGATGCTTATCTGATCCATAACTTCCATATTTAGGAAACAAAAATGATAATCTTTCAGGTCTCTATGAATGGCTAATGACACAGTGAACTTGTACACACTTTAGCTGCTAAGCACATGAACTAGAGAGAGAAAGTTGCTCAGAGGCTAGCTGACCCAGCATCAAGTGGAACACGGGACTAGAGCATGCCGACTCCATAGGGCAGTCCTGTCAAAGACTCAACCTGATTTGGACTCTGGAGTCCTAGTCCTGCTATTAATATACATGTTTCCTTTATAGTATCTAAAGCATTAAGATCTATACTTTAATTATTAGCTATACAACTCAGTAATGGCAAAGGAGACAGCCTTCCCTTTAATGAAGTCATTGAAATTCTACTTGCCTGACTTCATAGAACCCATCACCTCCTCACATCTCTGGGATTGGGGTGGCTGTGCCCTACCCTGATGATACACGGCTCTGTAAGGGAATGATGAACTTGAATCCTGTAAACAAAATGACCAAACATAGGCTGGCAGGGAACAGCTGGTTTGGTCTCTGTATAAATCTCTGCATTTTAAGTACCAAAGCTGTTAATGAATTGGTTTGGAGCTGAGAGCACCAAGCATCGCATGGACCCTTGATTGACAGTAGGCTTCTGGGAGGTGTCAAACCTTAACCCCACAGGTATTAGCCATATTTACAGGTGAATGGAATGGAAGGCAGATCCATGGAAGCTCAGCAGTGATTTTTTTGAGACCTTTGTTAGTAAAGTACAGCAAGGTAGACACGAGATGACTTGGTCCATCAGTGCCTGGTTGGTGCCAGAGTGAAGCACAGTTTCTCTCTTATAGATAGTGAGCAAAACCGAAGTGGTGGCAGAGGTTGGCAAGGGCAACTGCTCCATTGCCCCGGACTGCATGCACAGAGGTCTGCTGTATGGCCAGAATTCATCCTGCAAGTGCGTGCCAAATGGTGCCTGATCCTGGGTGAACAATCCAGGTATGTCACTGCTGATTCCTATCAGCCAGGATTGAAAATAGAGTCTCAGCAAAGATCAAAGCTTTAAAAGAACAGCACATCCCCTTTCTTTATGTTTCCTGAAGCATTTCCTCCCAACCCCTTTGGACTGAGCACAGGAGCAGTTTCCTCTTTGGGAAGGCCAGATCACAACAAAGGGCAGTGGGGACAGGTCACCCTTGGAATTTTAATTGGCAGATGGCCAAATTCCACCCCCCCCCAGATGTGCGTATGTGTGTTGAATTGAATTGTGCATGAGGTATCTGTGTATATGGTATGCATGTAGTATTTTGCATATTGTGTAGTATGGTGTTTCTCATGTATTTGATGTGTGTATAGTATGCTATCCATATAATATGTGTGGCATATATATGTGGTTTGTGTACATAATACACAAATATATGTGGCTTGTGTGTGTTTCTTTGTGTACTGTGTTTCTTTGGATAGTGTGTTGGTGTGGCCATGGGCATAAGCATCTGAAATGCAAATTTCATTTGGCAATCTCTCAAGGCCATCCTAGCTATTAACTCTATGCTAACATGGTTGTAGAGATATAAGAGCTCAGAGATATCAAATACTGAGAAGAAGGATGCATGATACAGAATCCTCCCATGGGCCTAGAACCTGTTCCCATGGGGCATCTGGTATATTATGTAACTTAATCTCACTGTATACTCTGAAGCACAGGTTAGTACAATTGCTTCATAAATGGGATACTAAAGGCAATAGGTAAAGCAGTTGTCCAAGGTCATTTATCTTGTGTGGTGGTGGGACCAGGTATTGACCTGAAGATGCCATCAGCCAACCTGAGACAGTCCAGTGTCCAGGCAACAATGTAATCAGAGATGAAAGGCGATAGCCAGAGGAAGGTAGTGAAAGGAGACAGGGCCATTTCAATCCTCTTGCTAGACCCTGGGAACACTCCACTGGAGGTCTTAAGGGAGTGTCATTCTTCAAAGCCTTTTTCTTTTGGCCTTCTGGGAAGACTCGGAGGGCAGAATCGGGAAGTCAACTCAGAAACGGATCATTCCAAATACTTCGTATTCAACAACAGCAGCCAGGCCAGGTCCAGAATGGTGATGATAGAATCCCCGAGGGTGTTGCTTTCCAAGGACGTGTTTTAGATTCTAAATCGGTCAAAGTTTGGGCTTTCTTTTTATTGCGCCCGGGCTGTGATCGCTATCTGCAAGGGAAACAGACAGTGGAAACTATTTCATTAGAACTGATGAGGAAAACACATTTCCATAGTGCCCTGAATAGCAAAACTTGGCATTTGAAGTCGTTATCGAAATAATGGGTAAGATGGGACATGAGAACGATGGAGAGAGGAGAGATGATGGGAATTATGGAACTCAAGCTGGTTGTTGATTGTTGGTGAGAATTTTTCGCGGAACATTAGCCTGCTCCTCAAGTGTCCTTTGAGTTCTGTCTGGGTTACGACATGGCAGGGGTAGAATTTGCTTAGACTTCTGCTGGAAGGGGCTTCCTCAGGGCTGCCTGGTGGAAAGAACTACATTGCTTCCTCTGTCTCTTTGTTCTTTATTCATTAATTTATGGCATAATTTTTTTCATTCATTCACAGTCTCCTGACAGCTCTTGTGTGTCAGGATGTGAGTATGGTGTGACAGCAAGGATGAAGCCATGGCTTGCAGTCCAGTGAAGAAGAATAAATGTGGTTTAGTCACAGCTTGCGGCAGTGAAAACAGAAAAGATGCAAACGAGTGCCATTTTGTCAGAACTCCAAGCAGCAGCAATATATTATAGATAGAATATGTCCCTTGTCCTCTGCAGGCATCGCAGTCTAAGGAACAATAACTCTTCTCAAAGGTTCTTGAATTAACAACACCAAGCCCATGGAAGATACAGTCTGAATTATTGGCAAGGTCAGTGAGTGAGAGGTAAGTGATAATAAGATATCCCAACCCCAAGGCTTTATGGGCAGGGCTCAGTAGGAAGCTGGGGGGGGGGTGGCTCACAATGGCTGAACTCAGTGGTTCTAGTTCTTGCTGTTTCCTGGGTCCATGGGTAGACGGCACTGCTCTTCTGTGAGGTGGAGAGCATTGAAGGGAACAGTGTGTGAGAGGGGACTACTTGCTTCTGAATTCGTTTCACTTGAGATGCTTACAGGATGCACTAGGGAGCCTTCTTACTGCTGTGACAAAGCACTAGCCAAAGCGATTGGAGTGATAAAGCATCTCGGCAAACAGTTTGAGGGTGCAGTCCACCATGGTGGGGAAGGCATGGTGGCAGGATGTGTCTTCAGTCTGAGATAGAGAGATGAGTGCTGGTTGTCCAGTCTACTTTTTTCTTTCTTCTCAGGTCTGGACTGCACTGAGGGACAGGTAGGAAAGCTGTGGGTACGATCCTGTCAGCCCTTGTTTGCTCCTAGGACACTCTTGGCAAACAGTGAAGGCTGAGTGAACATGGCAGTCATAGGGAATTGATTCCAGAGAAATATCCAGTTGTGGACTTTTAATATGCATCTCTTTTAGACTATGACATCATTCTAATTTTCAGATTCGACGCTTGGGTCCTTATGGGGTGCAGAGTTTGGAACTGGCATTCATCAACTTTGTGCCAGCCTCTCCTCCTTTGCCAGTCCAATCAAGAGGCAAGGTGGCAGGGCTGTGGCTACTTTGCAGATGGGAGACCGCAGGGTCAGAGAGATGAAATGACAGATAAGGTCACTCATCAAGGAAAAGTTTAAATTTTCTCCGTCTCATCCACGAGTGGCAATTTAAAGCTTGTTTAGTTCAAACTAAATCAAATGAAACATCCAGTTGCCTTAGCCACAGTCTACCTGCTCTACTATACGAAGTCCCAATGGATGCAGTTCTGAACAGAGCAGAAAGAACATTCCCATCTGTGTGGAAAATTCTTCTCTATTGCTATATAGCCTCCGTTTCAGTGGATGTCTTTATAACCAAGGTCTGGTTTTCATTAGTTGCTAGAGTTGTCCCATGTCGTACCTGCATCTAAGGAGAACAGTTCCTCTTGGGTACCACTAGCAATCGTCTCCCTTCACCCCAGACAGAGAACACCTTTGTTACAGCTGCTTTGTGTTTTACATGCCCCCAGGGGCTGGCTATGGACCAGGAGTTTCATGGGAAGGGAAAGAAGGATGACTGGGCTGCCCTTTCGGTACCTACCTCCCACCTCTGTTTTGGAGGCACCCTGGGATAGAGCAGAATCTCAAGTTCTGACGCAGCAGAGGAGAGAAAGGAAAGAAAAAGAGCTCAAGAGATGAGAGAACCTACCTGTGAAGTCTTAGCCCCACACCAAGCAGAAACGCTTCTCGGAGGCAAATTCAAGAAGAAAAAGGAAGAGGAGGCAAAGAACCCAGATGGGGAGAAAACTCCAAGGGGCTTAACAGAGCACACTGGAAACTCACCTAAATCTGGTTCACACCTCTGCTACCTTTGTCTCTTCCCATCCAAGGTAGCATTCTTGCCCCTAGCTCCTGAGGCAGTGAGGATCACCATAGTTTTCACTCTGTGCATAAAGGTAGCTAGCTGGTATTTCTAGGGTGAATGTTCTCAGCAGGAGCATTCTTTACCCCCAGTAGAGTTCAGAAGGAGTGCAAAGGCGATCCTTGTGGTGGGAAAAGGGAGGTGATAAAAATTCAGTCAGAAGGACTTGGGCTTAGTTTTCTAGTGACATGCAGAGGAGATGATACCTCCTCAGGTACAGCCATGGGTGGGATCTACCTGTTAACAGTGGCCACTAAACATTGACTGTAGTGTCTGGTATGTCTGCAAAGCTAGGTCCCTTGACCTTGGCCATCTGGGTGTGATCTGTTTGTTCTTTCCTTTCCACTCATCCCCATGCAATTAGACTTTAAAACATTATTTATATTTGTGTATATGTGTGCATGTGATATTCAGAACCACAGGTGCCAGAGGAAGGTATCTAATCCCTTGGAGTCGGAGTTACAGGCTGTGGCAAGCTACCTGTTGTAGGTGCTGGGAACCAAACTTTGGTCCTCGATTAGAATAGCAAGTGCACTTACCTAGCGAGCCATCTTTTCAGCCGCAGCATTAGACTTTTGGTTCCAGTTTCTTCCTTCCATTTCAAAACCAGCCAGCAGGAAAACTGCTGCTATTGTTCTTGACAGTGTATGGGTTTCTGAAACCTTCCCAGAGTAGTGGCATCTGATCTTCCAAGGGCAGTTATAGCCTTATTTCAACCCTCACATTGAGAGAGACTTGAGATGAGTGAGCAGAAAATGGCAACCAGGGAGACTTGGGTGAACACAAGTCTATATTAATCCTGGAAATTTAAAAAAATTTCCTTCTGCTCTAATTTTTGTTTGTCATATGCTATTTTAGTACTCTGTCCTACAAAGGATTGTAGTAGTTTGCCGTGTGTGTCTCTTCTAAAGCAGGGAAGTGGAAATTAGAAATATTTAATATTCAGAACCTGGAGAATACAAAATTACTGTCTCGGTCAACAATATAGACTAACAGTGGACATAAGGGAAGATCCTTCAGTGCAATGATGAAATTATATCGCTTGTATAATCCATGAGCATGCATTCAAAGGTTGTATCCGCCCTTCTATTTGACTAAGGCACGATTGAAGCTTTGTGAATGAAGGTGTGACGAGATTGAACCTCCAAAAGGTGAAATCCGATGTGAGGTTACTGGCTGGTGGCAGAGTCAGGGGACAGGCTCTGTGTCCCCTGGCACTCACTCATCACCCCAGCTCATCTGTGTTCCTCCTTGAAGCCTGCAGTGGCAGGAGCGCCTTATCTCCAAAGTATTTCTACTGAGCCCCCAAACCGCGGCATCGTGACCCATAATGACACACACAAGGCGTCACAGCTCAAAGAAGCACAAGAAACATTTCAACTCTGGGAGCTTCGCCTCAGGTTCCCTCTTCTTTCAAACAGCTTGGGTATTCTCATTGTCCCAAAGAAACAGGAATCAAAAATAAACAGAAACATACTATTTGGGGGCCAGTAAGCATCTATGGGAGATTTCCAGCTCCTGGTGACAGGAGAAGAAACACAATGGGTGTCCCCAGCCAGGAGCCCTGATAGACCACATAGTGCCCTATGGTTGCTTGTATTTTGAGGGCATCTGGGTCCTGGGTATCATCTACTCAGGACTGACTCTTGGCTAAGCCTGGGTGTCGATGCCACAGCATGTGGAAAGAAGGCATGCCCTGCCTCATCAGGTCATCAGGGTTGCTCAGTGCCATCATCAACCATGCTCCCTTAGCAGCTACTTCGTAAGCATGTAGGTAGGGAGGCAGAGGTGTGCTGGTGTGCCACGTGCGTGCTCGCATGCAAATGCCGGTGTACGCGCAGGATGAGGTGATTTTTTTTCCCAGCGTATATTGTACATTTTATGATATTCACAAATGTGTAAAAACTGTGCCATGAGGAAAGAAAGCAGGAGAGGCTATTAATTACACGGGGAAGAAAGAGAAAGAGGTGAAATTGAAGGGGCAGGAAGCAGAATTGTGTAGATTTAATTGGCCTTATTTTACAGCCGTGGCTGTTTTCACAGGGTAGCAATGAACCAGCCCATAAAGGTAAAGCACTTTTCACTGTTGAGGGGCCAGGGCCTGAAAACTCCACTGTTATTCCTCCTTAGAGCTCATGTGGCCACTTCAAATCTTAACTCTTTTTAGCCCCCGGAATTCAAGATTTCAGTAGAATCATTTAAACTTGTCTGGGCTCATCTTAGTGCTCCTTTATGCTTGGAAAATATTACTCTGCATTATCCCATCTGCTGTTAGACCTTCAGAATGGACTCACCCATCCAGTGAACATTCTCGTCCCCACTTTCCTATCGAAAAGAGTGAGGCCTGTTGTAGTTACATACGATTCTGGAAATACAGACGGTTCAACTCCTGAGGAGGCACAAGGCACAACTATTGGCTGATGATTAATGGTGATGTGCTGAGAGGACCTGGGATTTCAGAGGGCTCACATCTAGCTTAATGTCAGTCAGTGAGCCTCTTCTATTAGCTAAGGGAATCAGAACCAGAGGCCTAGCCCACCTGTCACTAAACTAGTTTCCTTCCTTCCAGATCACATATTCCTTGTGTATTTCAGCCATGTACCCCTTGTATCTCCTGTTCCCCATTTGCTGACTTCCCTATTGTTAGGATTATGTACATTGTCCTGTGTCTTTTTTAACTTATTCCACCCCACCCTCATAACCCATAACACAGAGCTCAAATCTCTCAGCTTCAAGTTCAAGGTCCTCCACGTTTCTAGATCCATCTTCCTTTACCTCTCAAGTCACACCTCACGGCCTTGCTGTGTTTCAGCAAATGCTTTTTCTTCCCCGTCCCATGTTGCTTTCCAGTCCTCCATTTGTCTCTACAACAGTATTTTCCTCCTTGTCCCTCACGGAGAACCCTGTCTCCCCTTCCAGGATCACCTCACATGCCATCAGTTTCATGAACCTGTCTAGGACCTCTTGAATGCAATGGTCTCCCATGAGCTCCTAGGCCGCAGCCTTTTTGTCTTGCCTCCCACACTTGCCACTGATCTCACTGTGGATGCCTAGCCAGGGGCTTGTGTTTTCATTCTCAGCACTTGACTTACTCTGGGCACACAGGAAACACAGGGCGAGCATTTTTTCTTTCAATGTTTTATATACCCTGGTTTTTTTCTTTTCTTTTCTTTCTTTTTTTCTTTCTTTCTTTTCTTTCTTTTCTTTCTTTCTTTCTTTCTTTCTTTCTTTCTTTCTTTTTTTTTTTTTTTTTTGATTTTTCGAGACAGGGTTTCTCTGTGTAGCTTTGCGCCTTTCCTGGAACTCGCTTTGGAGTCCAGGCTGGCCTCGAACTCACAGAGATCCGCCTGGCTCTGCCTCCCAAGTGTTGGGATTCTTTCTTTCTTTCTTATTTCTTTCTTTTTTGAGAGGAGTTTTCACTATGTAGATCTGGTTAGCCTGGAACTCATTATATAGAACAGGCTGGCCTCAAAGTCAGAGATGTACCTGCCTCTGCCTCTCAGGAACTTGGATTAAAAGATGTGAGCTACCACTCTAGGCTTATATACTCTTTTGCATCATAATACATGCTTGGTTTCCTACTGGGCCTGTCCTTTGGTGTGTCTGAAAAACTCAAGGCGTTGGAATCAGTGATCTGGATTGGAACCCCAACATCTCTGCTTCGGAACTGTATGACTGACTTAGGGTACCATCTTTGTGACGCCATCTGATGGTGCCATCTTTGTGGCAGGAAGTCCCTGTGAGATTAAGTGGAAGACAGGAAATGGTGGAACAGAGAGCTTCAGTGGAGGCTTGTTAGCTGTCAGCAATATCCTTATAGTTTCTAAGATCTCCCAGCAACCTTAGATTCTCTTCCGTGCATTTGAGAATGTGTGCAGTGTTACTGCTTTCGACTTTATTGCCTTCCTCTGACCAATATTTTTACTCCTGTTTGACTTTCCCTATGTCCAAATGTCCCAAGTTCACTTTACTGTTGCTGGAATTTACTATGCAGAGTTCTGACCCCTTCGGCCTTTCTTAATGTGTCTGTGTTTTAAGAAGCAGTGCATTGTGGGGAGAGAACGGGGAAGAAAGGAATAGGGGACCCAGGGAACAAGGAGGAACTGAGCCTCTTTGGCACGTGTGCCCATCATCTGCTGATTGAGGAGTATTTGGCAAAATACACCATGAAATCCCCAGTACTTAAGTGTGTAGAAACCTTTTCCTTTACTCTCTTGAGCTATTAAGTGTTCATAGGCATAATGATGATGTATGTTTACCCTGCCTTCCTTTCGGAACACACATAGACACACACCCGCGCACACACAAGCACACATGCAGACACCAAACGCCTGCTCCAGCAAACCCTGTTTGAACATGTTGTTTTCTTTAACTAAGTGGTTGTTTGCAACTGTGTTCAGATTGTAACTGAGTTCTTTTTCTTTGAAAGGAGCTGTTTGCTGAAATAAATTCCACCCCTTTCTTTGTTTGGTTTTTTCTTGGTAAGCAATCAAAACCAACTGGCAGGGTCTGCGAGCTGGTTTCAGCCCCATGTGGTATCTGGCTTTACTTCTCATCTTTTTTCCTCCTCAGCTGAAGTACACGCGGTATTGTGAGCCTCAAATTCCTTTGCAGGAGGAGGTGGATTCTGTATATCATTTATTAGGAGTCTACCAGATACCAACACTATACAGAAAGAGAAGAGAGGGTATAGTGATGAGCTTAAGGCTGTGGAGGTCCGGACACCAGAGATACCTGTCTGCATCTTCTAAGCATTTTCCCAAAACGCTTGACTGGAATATTTCCTCAGAAAATGGCCTGCAGGCACAGGAATCTGGATAAGAGGGGAAGATACAGCAACAATTTAATCTGTATTTATTCCTAATAGACTTGGCCTTAATAAATGGTTCTGAGACTTCCAGTTTAAAACTTACATTTAATTTTATTTCTGAGTTTCCCAGATGTATGTGATATGTATACTTGCATTGTGATTGTGTGTAATAAGCATGCGTGTGTGTGTGTGTGTGTGTGTGTGGGGGGGATTATGTTCATTAAATCAGAGTGGATTTGTGGCAGGTGTCTTGACCTCAAATCCCCACATGCTTGCTACTTCATGCATCGTACCTGCTAAGAAGGTGACCACTTCAAGTGGGGACCATCAACTGTGTCTTGCTCACTCACTCACATGTCGAGTCTGGCTTTGGTACTGTTGGCTCAGGCTGGTTTCCACCTATGAATCATCTGCTGACATTTAGAAATCATGAATTATCTTATAAAGAGCCAAGACACTTGATTTTCTTGAGACAAAAGAAAGGAAGGAAAGAAGGAAGGAAGGAAGGAAGAAGATTAATTTAGAAATATTGGGCCAGTCGCCACAACCTCATCAGAAACATGGATGTACATCACGGACAGGAAGCCTGGGATCCAGCCCATCGCATCCCATCTCGAGCGACTCCGTTCCCTGATGTAGTTTAGCTCTCCTCCGTCCTTGAGCTGGTGTGCTCTGAGTGCACAAAATGAGGGTGCACCTCTGCCCCTATACTCTTTCATTTTCCAGGCTCAACAGGTGATTGGCATCTTTCATTAGGCCATCTTTTGACAAGTAAAACCCAAAGGCTGCCCGGCATGGGAAAAGTACCGTGCATGAACAGTAAAAGAGGGGCGTGATGGGGTAGTCGTCATATGCCAAGCTCTGCGTTACCTCTCAAGGGTTCCTTGTTTAATCCTTATATCCACCTCATATCCACTCTCTGCAAAAATGAGGAAACAGAGGCACAGCGTGATGAATACGGCTTGCCCCAAATCACATAACTAATCAGTTACACAGCTGGGGTTTGAATTCAGAGCTCAGGCCATCAGCTGTTGCACTGCCCCATATAAATACTGTAATTTAATCAGCATGGCCACTTAGTTTTAAATGCTTCATTTGGAACGTATTTTAGACATAGAGGAATTAAAATAAAAATACAAAGGATTCCTTCAACTCCCCATTCTGCTCCCACTGCTAACATGTCAATTGACTTGGGTATGCTTTCGGATAGCGACCGCTTTTTAATCAAATGGTAGAGATTCTCTGGGAGATCGGGGCAAGGCCTTTGGAATGAAGAATTCTCAGGATTTTGTTACCAGTTACAAAACGGACCTGTGCCATACCATGTGAGTCCCTCAGGATCACACCTATTTGGGAGGGAGTCAGGCCTTTCTTGGCCAGTTTGTGAATTTGTTCCTTCATGTTGTCAGAGATCAGCTTCAGCCACATGGGGACGCTACAGCTGTGAGGTGACCCATGATGGTGGAGGTCTGGCAGCAAAGAGGGGCGAGGACTTTTTAAAAAGGCTTTGTGACTATGGTGTTACACACGGAGGAGGTGATGCTTTGATCTGTCTTGTATTTTTGTCATTGGGTTCAGTTGACTTCTGGCTTTCTTTTAGGTTACTATTATTACTTATTATTGTTGTTATTATTTATTATTATTGTTATTGTTATTATTATTTTGACTCTTGCAGTTGAATGTGTCTTGGGGAAGACAATTCCAAAATTATACAGGTTTTTTTCTCTCTTCAAGTTTTTGTCTACTGATTTTAGCACATTTTGGTCAATCTTACCTGAAACAGTGCTCTTTTAGGTTTTTAAAAAATGAATCAATCAATAAATAGAGAATACCAAAATATTATCATAAGAGTCAAGGTTTTCATTCTAAATGTTTGAAAGGACTCCCCTTCCTCACCTTTGTTGATGTATTCTTTTGCCCTGCTGGGCATCCAACCCACAGCCTCCCTCGCACTGACAAACACTCTACCACTGAGCTGCCTCCTCCGCCACTGAGAGCAGCTTTTTCAGTGAATAATCTGTGTCACCTTTTACTGTCCAACTCAAGTTGATACCCTAGCTTCACATGCATGAGTTTTGTTATGTGGGGCAAGCACAGCCGTTTCCTTATTTTTTATTAATTAAAAAAATTAAATAAGCTATAACTACATTATTCCCCCTGCTTGCCTTTCCTCCCTCTGATCCCTCCAATTGCTCCCTCTCAAAATCATGGCCTATTTTTCTTTATTATTATTTTACACACACACACACACACACACACACACACACACACACACACACACA
>CABHPP010143712.1:46413-56464 GCA_902168425.1 Peromyscus attwateri
CAGGCCCACACACACATATATATATAATATATATATATATTATCACAATAAATTTTTAGTGGTTTGTATTTGATCACATTAAAGGAATTTCAGTTTTTCCAGATCAGTGTTAAGTAATACTTTATCTAATACCAGAATTTATTTACATTTTAAAATTTATTAACATAAAGTTACTGATAGTACTTTTCATGATTTACAGAATTTCTGTCTATAGATAGCTTTATTTTCATTACTTTTTTTTTTTTTTTTTTTTTTAAATACAGCTACCCAGATGCTTGTCTTCCCCGTAGTTGTTTCCTCAGGAACTTCCTTCTCGTTTCATTGGAAGCAGAGCCGCGGAACACACTCTTCCCACAGCATCTAAGCCACCGTGCTCCGCCTTTCTTCCTTTAGTACAGATGGCGCCTGCCATTTTGTCCATGCTGCCCCTGTCCCCTTAATGCCGGATCCTTACCCTAACCCTGTGTCAAGACTCACCTCAGCATCTGTGTCCTCTCTTCCATCACTGATATGTCTCCTCCTTTGACGTGGGATGTCCTTCTGTACGCTGCGAGTATGTGTTGCTTTTATTGGTTGATGAATAAAGTTGCTTTGGCCTATGGCAAGGCGGAATATAGCTAGGCGGAGAAGCCAAACTGAAAACAGGGGAAAAGAAGGGCAGAGTCGAGGAGACACTATCCAGCTACCCAAGGAGCAAGATGCCAGTAGATCGGTAACACCATGGCCATGTGGCAAAATATAGATTAAATAGAAATGGATTAATTTAAGTGGTAAGAGCTAGTTAGTAATACGCCTGAACAATAGGCCAAGCATTTATAAGTAACTAATATCAAGCCTCTGAATGATTATTTACAAATGGCCACAGGACAGGGAGGGACAGAAAAAAGCCTCCATTTACACTCCTTTCTTCCCATTAAGATGTAAACGTGGTATTAAATATTTCACCTCCTAAATGAACCCTTTCTTTACTCCCCCCCCTCAACAACTCCCTCTTTTCTTTTCTCCCTATATAGCAACACTACATATCTGCTTCTAACCTACTCTTTTTGGAAAAGCAATTTGAAAGTGAAACCAAGATATTCAGTTTTAGTGGATCTTACGTGAAGTCAGGATATTGCATTAGACGTTTCTAAGATTCCTTTGGTGAGTGGGTTCAAGACTACTAAGAACTATTAATTTCAGATTTGGGGTTAGAACTATTACTAACTGAAGATGAAACTGAAATTCTGTAATTTTCCTGGAAGCTCATATCTGAAGACATTTTCTGTAGAAGACATACTTGGTTTACTAGGAACAGGGTCATGATGGGAAAGCTCCCGTACCTTCTTATTATTTCCATGTTTATCTGACTGCCATGGAAATCTGGAGTGAGTAACAGGAAATCTCAGCCTGGTCCCCATAGGCTAATGCTTGCATTTCCCAGTTTACCAGTGCGGGAAGCAAGTTGGAAAAAGATGTGGGAGGGAGAAGTGGGAACGTGTAAGAGCTTTGTGAGGTTGGATTTGTTTTTCCTTGTGCTGTGCTTGCCAGTTATACATGGGTATGGTTGGTATATGTTGTCACAAGCCCTCCATGATATTATTAAAAACCTTGTACTTCCTGGGGTAGTTGTTTAATGCATATGTATTGAATACGGAAAACTATGAAGATGTATTGTTCACCACTTTCTGTAAAATGGTTTGCAGTTCCAGAAGCATTTAGGAAGCTCATGATGGCTACTCATAACAAAAGGATAACTCCAGTGTTTTGGTTGTTTGTCAATTGATTGATATTCCTTGACTCAGAAATACAGTCCTCCATATACTAAGTGCTGGGATTAAATGAGGATGCAAGTCTGATGTCTACCCACAAAGACTTTAGTCTCCCATGACTAACCCAGGTAGATAATCAGATTTGATCAGAGCTGAGTTATATTGTTTTGTACCAATTGTTCCCTGGTCTATGCTGCAGCGTCTCTATTTTGGAATAAGAAGACTGAATATAAGAACATTTTGTTGTTGTTGTCGATGGATCAGTTGAGGGTGGACACCCCACAGTCTGTTTTTGTTTCTCTGCGTTTTTGACCAGATGTGTCTTTCTCTACTCGTCTCTGCTGTAAAAAGCTCATTGATGAGATGGGGAGAGCTACACTTACCTGTGGGTATATTGATAAGCATTTAGAATGCAGTTAGGAATTACCAGGGATATTATGAAAGAAAGGGTGGAAAAATTGTAAGAGCCAGAGGAGCAGGTGGTTTCCTACAAGATTGTGGCTTTTAGATATGACAAGGAAGCTATACCCATGAAATCTCAACATTATGGCTGCCTAAGATGTGGGCAGTTCCAACACTAGTTCCCATCCCAATGTGGATGGGGGAAATCTCACAGGGCCTTACCTCTAGGTTCAGAGTTATAAGCAACTAATGACTGCCAAGAGAGGGAGGATCAGTCTCTCCTAGGCATTAGCCCTCAATTTGTTATCTAACACCAAGTTGTCAGCTCTAAAACCACGTAAGCAATGCTAAATGGACTCAGTGGGGTGCATTCATATATAGATAGCTATAGAAAACAATAATAATTAAAGAAAAAGAAGCCATGAATTTGGGAGGGAGCGGGGGACATGAGAGGAGTTGGAGGGAGAAGAGGGGAGGGAAATGGGATAATTATAATTTAATTACAAATGAAGTATAATTTAAAACTTTGAGAGAATATTGCTTGCATATTATGAAGCACCTTACATATTCTGCAATGGTTTTTAAAAATGGGGACTAAACCCAAATCAATGTAAAGCATGAAGTTGAATTGTTTTGCTGTCCAATGGGGCCTGAAAGCTGCTAGCTGTCGCCTCTGCACAGGCAGGGGGCCTTGTCTGGGCTGCCTGCTGCACACAGAGTGGGCCTTGCTGGCCTTGCAGTGCTGTAGGGTAGGGTGGTGTTTGCGGGGATTTTACAACCGAGGCCACTGCTGGGTGTGGACCCTGCTCTCACAGAACCAGCTGGTAATCAAGCAGTCTTTCATCTGCAGCTCTCCTTAGGTCAGGCCTCTCCTGTGATGCTCCGCTCCCCGTGCCAAGCCATGAACTTAATGAAATTCCCCCCCCGAAAACCAGAAACGTTGTAAACTGCTACCACCAAGAGATCCTTCTCACAAAACGTCTTGTGTTGCCTTCAAAGAGGCTCATAACTTCATAAATTAAAAACCTCGGGGATCACCCAGGACTGTAGTTCCCCAAGGCCAGGTTCTGGCTTAGGTTTGGTCATGATGAATTTCATTCATCAAGTTAGCTGAGTGTATTTATTTTGAAGGAATGTCTTTTGTTCTGCTTTTCATGAAACGATACATTGACAGTGAAAAATAACACGGTAGTTCTCCCCCGCCCTTCTTTCCCTTCCCCTCCTCTGAAATCAGAAATTCTGAAAACCAGTTTTGCAGATGGAGAAAGTGAACTTCAGAGAAGTCACGTGATTCCCCTAAAATGCCTTACTCTGTTATTAAAGGACCAGGAGTCAACCCTGGACCTACTGATGAATGATTTGGTGCCAAGAAAGGAAACGAATCGCATATGATGAGAGAAGAAATGTTCATATGCTTGAGAATTCCCAGCTTCCAGGGTTGTTTGGCTAATGCAGAGCCCATGTGCTCCATCACTGTTTTGGCAAAAGGAACATTCACGCCATCACGGGTCCTGCATTTTCCATTCACTTACTCTTTTCAACAAACCATATTGTGCTGAAGGATCCTGTAGCATCCTGTGCCTAAGTTGGTACTTTGGCTGAATAAGGACTTGAACGTAAATTCCAGCTTTGTTTTTGGCAATGTCTTTTCATATTACAAACTAATCTCATTACCTTTAGAGTCCTTTTTGATTGGCTAAACTTCCTACAGAGTAAAAAGGACAATGGAAAGGAAATTGCTTGGTGATTTGCATACTACTTTACAGATTGAAAAGTTATTGTTGATAGCTAACATTAAAAATTGTGGTGTTCATCTGATAGTATGCCCAGCTCTCAGGGTCAGTAGATGGAGTTTTTAAATCGTCTATGAATGTATGTTGGCAGCAGATGAAAAGAAGATGTATTCATTCAAAGCCCAGCATTTTGTGTTCATGGCCCTCACTTGCCTGACATTTTTGATCCATTCCTGGGAGCCAAATGACTCTTTGCACCTGAGACACATCCTTGGGAGGAATTTAGTTAGGAGTTGTTTGTTGCCAATGTTTTCAGCAAATAAGGGAGTTCATGTTTTAGTTCCAGAAGCAGAAATCCCGCATCCAGTAAACCATTGTGAAGAAGTTTGGCTGTTTACAAAATTCAAATGCACTCAGCCTGTGACCGGGTACATTTATTTTTAAATATGTTCCTAAGAGAAATGAAAGCAATTGCCCACAAAAATCCTTGCACAAGAGTCTCTACAAACAATGGTTTTTGACCAGCAATAAGTGAATGGAGAGACACATTGTAGTCTATTTAAAGATTTCAATGCTGCTTAGTAATGAATGAATTTCAGGGATGAGTCTCACCAACACCCTGCCAAGCTCAAATAAAGCTGGATAAAAATAATATTCTCTATGTGCTTCAATTTGTATGAGGTTCAAAAGTAGACAAAACTCATTTATGACCAAAAACAATCTTTAGAATAGCCATTGCTCATGTAGGGTCTGGTAAATGGGAGGAGAGAACTTTGTGGACAGTGGAGGAACTCTGTCTATGTTGATGGAAAATTCGACAACACCAATGCACACTGTTGTCAAAGCTCGATACATTATACACCGAATGTGCATTTTGCTAAGTGTAAATTTAACCTTGAAAAAACTCCTTTTTTGTATAGTTTGGAAAGTGTCAATTTTCAAAGTTTAGATTATAGCAAAAAGGTAAGTGTTCAATGAAATGGATTTAAACATTCGTCACATAATTAGGACACAGGAAATATGCTGGGGCTACTCACTTTGTGTATGAATGGAGTTAACTACAGAGGGGATGGGATACAGAAGGCAGTGTGTAACATATCTTATGGGGTCGGTGAAAAGAGAAAGATACTGTTCCTGGGTTCACAGGGCACAATAGGCATGTATGTTGGAAGGTGTCTCTATGTGATCCCAAGTCACTTCAAGTACCATCCATACAAACTTGTGGGGAGCAGATGAAGTCCTGAGTGAACATGTGCTGTTGACATGGTTACAATCATGTCAAAGACTCCAGTGCCTTAGACCAATGAGAATGGCAAAGCCTTCCCTGGGTCACACTAAGAGGAATGGCAAAGCCTTCCTCTGTCTGAAGTATAGATGTTATGAGTGATTGATCCCTAGATAAAACCAGTGTGTGCTGAAGCTCTCAACCATAACTCCTCCTGGATAACTGCAACCGGAGACTTGCTGAAATTAGCTAACCTGCCTCCTCCTCATTCAGATGTGTACAGTAGACCCACCTCCTTGCTCAGTGATAATATGATAAATGTGTGGAGTTTCTGGGCTGCTGGTGTATCTGCATTAGAAGGCATGGGCTACCTGATCCCAGCTTTTCCAGATGTGTATCTATGTCTGTCCTTTCTTTATTCCCTCTTTGCCCTGGTAAACTCAACCCTAAAGCCCTGGAGGTCAAAGCACAATCTTAGGTCTTAGAGATGGCCATGGGAATAAGACATTTGCTCCCAGAGTAACAAAAGCCTTGCTGTCAAAGGGCCATCTTGCTATGATGAACACCATGAGCTGAGGACAACACACACAAATTCAGAATGCTTTACCCCTATGTTTTGTAGTTCTTACACTAATGTAATTATATCTATCATTCCTAGGATGTCATCTATAATTGTTCTTAAATTGACCACATAGAAATCAATGCAGAGTGGCATTTGGTCACTCTCAACGTATTTTAAGAAACACTCCTAGGGATGCCATTAAGAAAACTGATTTTTCTGGAAAACATTCACACAAAAAGTTTCCTTTAGACAGTAATATTTAAGAACTTCTTTTCTTTGCCTAACTCTGTTTGTGTGCATAGTCATTCATTTTGAAGAATTGTAATGTAATAAAGTAGAAACCAACCAAAATGAGAATATTATATAAAATTTCCCAAATTGCATTAAGTTCTCATACCACAAATAACCCTGGTTGTTTCCCACTGCTGGTGCCTATGAGAATTTTTCTTAAAGTAACCATGACTACTTGTATTCTCTGTGGCTAAACTGAACAGGAGGGTGGAGACAAAGGTGCTTTACCTAAAAGCCTCGTACAAGCCAGGCACAATGGCTCATGTCTATAATCCCAGCACTCAGGGGTAGGTTAAGGCAGGAGGACTGTCATGAGTTACATATAAGACTCTGTCTCAAAAAACTGAAGGGAGGAAGAATATTTATACCAAAAGGTGGCCTGATTCTACTAAGCATTGCCGTCCTGATTGGTCAGCCATCAGCTTCAAATGAAAAAGCCACTTTCCTAATTTATTTCCCTCTTGCTGTGATAAAACACTGACCAAACTAACTTGGGGACAAAAAGGTTTATTTGGTTTACAGGTCACATTACATCAGTGAAGGAAGCCAGGGCAGAAACTGAGGGCAGGAGCTGGAAGCAGAAACCATGGAGGAATGCTGCTCACTGACTTGGTTCCTCTAGCTTGCTCACCTACCTTTCTTGTACAGTCCTGGCCCACCTGACTATGGATGGTAACAGACACAGTGGGCTGGACATTCCCACCTCAATTAGCGACCAAGAGAATGCCCCACAGACATGCCCATAGATGGAGACAATTCCCCAATTGAGAGTTAGTCTTCCCAGATGACTCTTGTTGCCAAAATCTTTACCAGCACAGTCACTTTTCAGAGTATTTTTTCTTGTGGTGTCAGAAAGGTAGATCTTTTTGCTGTTCATTAATTCACTCAAAAATTTATGCTTAAATATTTTTTTGAACATCTACTGAAGACCTTATTACTGGATTTGGTATTGTTATTTTTTACTATGTTATGTGTAGTATTTTATTTGCTGCTGTGGTTCAAAGAAAAAGACATTAACATTGACTGAGCTCAAGGTACATGAATTTTATGTCAGGAATAAATCTAAAAATAAGAATTTTGGCATCATGTTAATTGACTTAAACACATTATTGTCAGAATTATTTTGGAAAGTGGTGTTGGTGTGGAAAGCACCAAATCTGAATTTGGGTGGGCTCGGGGAATGGCTTGATGCAAAGCTTGACCATGGCAACATCATCCACCCTCATCTCAGTCCCCAGTATTAGCATCACGGGTTACTTATATATGAGTTAGCATTTGTTCTCCATTGTTCAACGCTCTTCCCAGAGTATTTCTGGGAAGTTAAGCAGACACTCAGATCACCAAAGTCACCTGCTACTAAGTTTAATTGACTCGGACTTTCATTTGCATGGCTGGCACAGATTGGAAGAATCTTTGCTCTGTATGGGACAGACTTTCAAGCTCTAGCTGGAAGTCTCTGGCTGATTTATCGAGAGGAGAGGAACAGCTCTTACTCCCCATCCTCTGTGCCACAGTGGCTTCCCTCAGAGACCAATCCCATGGTTTCTGGAGCTCTATCTTCTGTCCCTAAGGAATCCAACTGCTCCGGTAGCAGCCGGTCTGCCTTTCAATGCTGGAGCATGCCTGCATTACTTATTCTGAAATCTCAGGTTACACATTACGAGATACTCCCTTACTTAACCAGGGGAGAAAAGTTTATTTCTTTAAACTCTCAGTTTTCATTGTTCATTCTTTCTCTTGGATGTCACCCAGTTTATCCCGTTACTGCGAGGCCCAGGGTTATTACTAGCCACCAATGGAAGTGGTTCATCCAGACCCAGTGATTTATTGTCACTTCAATTCCTTCCAGAGGCGCCTTTGATAAAAATAATAATTGCAATCAATCAGGCTCAGACCATAAGCCATGGATTGGCTGGTTGTTTTACAGACAATATATTTAATCCTAACAATAATCTTATATGGGAGGCATTTTATTATTCTGGTCTAACCATAAGGGAACGGAGACGAGAGAGGTTAAAGAATTTTCTCAAAGTGAGTGAATGGGGCAGAGTCGATGAGGTCCAGATCTCAGATATTTCCCAGCCACCACTCTGTTTTTCCTTGAGGCACGATGCCAGAAACTCATTACACATTTCAGAGCTGTTTGTCAAACTAATGCGTAAACAAACGTGTGGATTTGCTTAGTGGACTTTTGTTGAAATGTTAAAAGTATCTGGAATAGGTAACAGATAATAGAACTGCTCACTTCATTGACAAGGAAAACTGAATAATGTATATGACACCTTTGTTTCGATTCCTTGCACTGTGAGGAAAGCTAAAACTAGAGGTTAGCCTTCTCACAAACTCAGCCTGCAGTATGGAGATATTTCTGGACATTGTACACAGGGAGGGAGACTAAAGACAGCTTGGCACCTTCCCAGGTTGCAGGAACAGATGGCAGTTTGGGAGCCCGAGTGGCAGGAACTGCAGTAGAATCACAGGGTGGAGAAGAGTGAGCCCAGAAAGATGCAGTGTCCCACCAAGGCCTTCAGCGTGTCTAGAAGAGGACTCTGAAGCCAGCAAACCAAAAGGATCTGGTGAAGAACTCACCAAGGATGTGTAGACCAAACCGTTTCTCGAGCCAATAGGTAATTCTGAGCGTCTAGTAATTCTGAGCATCTCGACTGCAGGGCATTCTGCAGAGGCTGAAGAACTCTGCCATTTCAAGTCTTGAAAGCATCAGAATGATTCACAGATGAAGTTCCTGACAAAATAACGTGCCATGCCTTTTAAAGGAAGACAACAAAATCCAGATATTCAAAAACAGTGTCTAGCATGCAATATAGGTTACTAATGAAACAGAGTAATGCCACCCATAACTTGAAAATAAAATAAAATAAAAAGGCAGTGGAAATAAAGCCAGAAGTCACAGTAGTGATGAGTGTGAAGACAAGGATGCTGAAACCACCCTAGTTAAAGGATGGAAGCAGTGACACAAGCAGTGTGAGCCAAGGAATCAAAGACACAAAGAGAAGTAAATGGAAGCTCTAAAGATGAAAAAGGGAGGGTCTACAATGAAAAATTCATCGGCAGACTCCATACCACAAAAGACTAAGAGCTTGAAGCCATGCGATGACGCACATACAGAAGAAAGGCCCAAGAAACTCCCCACCTCAGTAACCTTGAGAAAACAACACAGTCAATATCTATGTGATTAGCTACCCAGAGGTGTGGTGGTGGCAGGAAACACTTGCCAAACCCTCCTCAGCCAGAGGATCTCAATAAATAAATGCAAAGACAACAATAGAGAGTCCCATCATAACCAAGTTGCTAAATTTCACAAAAGAAGAAAATCTTGAAAGGAATGAGAGAAAAGATACATCATATATATGTATAGCTATGCATGTGAATATATATTTATATATGTTTGTATGTGAATGACTAATAAATTCTCATTAGAAAAAAAGATGAAGAGGACCCATTGCTGCCCCAGTTGCCGGCCAGCAGGGAAGACTCCTGTGGGCAAGCTTCCCCACCAAAACCCCCAATCAGACCCTGCAATCTACAAGACCCACTCCCTACCCCAAACCTACCCACCCCTCTGCGACCTCAGCGACTCCCTGAGACTCAGAATCCATCAGCTTGGATTGGACCAAGAGCAGCTTCCTGAGATGTAGAATCCCCCAGCTCCAATTATACTGAGAGCTACTATTGGACCAAGAGTGGCCCCTGAGACACAGACATAGCAAGCACAGACTGGACCAAGAGCAGCTTGCTCAAACACAGGCACCTCTTATACCTATTGGAGGAAGAGATGGGACACTGGTATAAAAATACATATAACAACATAAAGAGCAATATGGAACCACCAGAACCTAGCGGTTCTACAACAGCAAGACCTGAACATCACAACATAGAAGAAGCAGAAGAAAATGACCTTAAAAATTAGTGACCTTAAGCTGGGTGCTGGTGGCGCATGCCTTTAATCCCAGCACTTGGGAGGCAGAGGCAGGTGGATCTCTGTGAGTTTGAGGCCAGCCTGGGCTACAGAGTGAGTTCCAGGAAAGGCATAAAGTTACACAGAGAAACCCTGTCTCGAAAAAAAAAA